>JAECUM010001898.1:0-119056 GCA_016617855.1 Megalonaias nervosa | reverse complement strand
CAGATGAAGATTGGGATACAATCGATTACGAAAATAAAGTTGCAAAAGATCTCGGTAGAAAAATAATTGGTAAATTTACTCAAGGCGGTTCGTATGATCATAAACGGCATTGTACAAGGTTGATCATGGATGATGCTGAGTTAGATTTTATAATTACTGATACAACAAACAAAGGAAAATTTGTAAGCAGAAGCAATGCTTATTTGTCAGATGGAACCAAACTAGGTACAATCGTGAGTTATATTGATGGTGAGTCACCGCAATTTACTCATTTAAGATCTTCTATGCTCGCTTACGTTTCTATAAATTTATTATCGATGATAAATAGATTTCCTAGTTACGCTGTCAGAGTTGCTACGGATTCATTTTATGTGGATAAAAAATATTTAGATTTGGTAAAACCATTACTCGGTAGCGGCGAATGGGGATCGTGGCGAATAAAACAAGAAAGTATACCCGACTATTCTGAAACAGCAGATGTTGATATCAAAGAAATACACTTCGGTAATGACAATCAAATACCAACATCAACACCACCATCTGTATTCGATCCCGTGGCCAGACATAAAACCATTTATCTCAGTGGACTTGGAGGATCTGGTAAAACAACACGTGCGATTGAATTATTTCGGCGGAGTTTTTCAAACTCTTCAGACATGATTGCGCTGACACCTACACACAGACTAGCAAGAGAAATAAAACAAAGAGGAGTAAAATCATGTACATATCATAGTTTCTTCAGATGGTGCGGAGATACGTGGACACCTGAGCGAATGGGTGAGAAATATATTCCCAAAATCATCATCTGGGATGAGATTTGTACTGTGTCGTTGGAAACACTAAAATATTTCTTGATTGGTTACTGACAAAAAATACTGCGGTAATTACGTGCGGCGATCATGGTCAACCACCACCTTTCGTTGGGCAGTCTCCGCACGAGTGGTAAAATCATTTGTGGATTATTATAAAGAAATAAATGATGATCATAGAGCCATCGATGAACCTTTGAAAGAATTTAAGAGATTAATCAGACTACAGCCAGATCAAATACAATGTGAGATAATGCGTGAAATAATTCCGGAAACTCCTGTAAATGATTTTTGGAATCTGTGGACACCAAATGATTTGATAGTTGCGAGTAGAAAAATAATTCGTGATGAATTACAAGAGAAATTATTCCTGCGTCACAAGGAAAGATTTCCAACGTTACCTGTACCATTATGTTATCGCCCAGCGGATACTCGACGACAGAATATTGAAGTTGAAATTCCGGGAACAAATGAAAAACAAAATCTTGTGCTGAATGATATTGTTTTGGTTGATGTTGATGTTGTTGAGAGCGCGTTGAACATGAATAACTCACCGTGGAAATTAGGATATGCTATAACAATCCACTCGTCACAAGGACTAACTATTACTGATACAAATATCTGGGTTGTCGATGACAGAATCGAGTGGTCAAATTTAGTCTATCTAACAGTATCTAGAGTAAGGAGAATATCTCAACTACACAGAGTTATCATAGACACCACAGAAAATAATAAACTATCAATGACACCGAAGGTGCTATTGGCGTAATAAGAAAAAAACTATTTGGTTATAAGCAATGTGACAAAAAAAATAGTCGTGATTTTGATATTGATGTTGAATTTATTATAACACTTAAACAACGACAGAATAATCATTGTGCAAGTTGTAACTGTAATATACTATGGGAATATTCGAGTAATAATCCAAAACAATTTACCGTAGACAGAATTAATAGTGATCTTGGTCATACACGTGATAATGCGATGCTGACCTGTCTTGAATGCAATCGACGCAGGGGTTCCAATTTACAAAAGTGAACGCGGTGGTAATTGAGTGTCTTTAGGAATTATTTGTAATTGTTCGCGAACAAATCCACGTTGAGGAGCAGTTGGATCCAGTCTGTAGATTGCACGTCTACCAGTGGATCTTACCACGCTAGAAATTTTATGTGTGGTCACACTCCAGATAGGATCAGTTGCTCTTTTTTTACCCCCTTCAAGTTCACCAGGTTCATATAAATATCTTACGGTAACATTACCTAATACTGGTTGAGAGGAAAATTCACGTTGTTGTCCGTAGCCATCGCTACGGGGTATATATTTTTTTTTGTGATCGCATTAACAGGTTTCATAGAAGTTGCACGAATAATCTCATTATTTAACGCAGCTATCACACTTGGTAACCTTGCAACCCATTCGCGAGATCTTGTATCTGTATAAATTATTTCCCTCGCATACTGGTATCCAAATAACCGCTCAGCAAGTGTTCGATTAAATCTTTCAACGATTGCCTGATCGCGATGAATTTCCGTGTATCCTCGTCTGATTTTCACGTTATGTTTTTTCATCAACGATGATACTGCACCGAGAAATTCTTTGCCAGGATTAACCTGTAGCAACCGTGGCCATCGTAGACCACCAGGTTGATAAATTCGTTCAAACGCAGATGCAACTTCAGTTGCTGTCTTTGTCGACAATGGTTCTGCTTCTTTATATCTACTTGCAACGTCAACGACAGTTAGCGCGTATTTGTATGTGCGTGATTGACGTCTACCAATTTTAATGGTATCATGTAGTAAAAATAAAATATCTGCTTGATGAACTTCATTGGGAACACTGACATCAAAATGTGCATACTGAATTTTTTTAGGAGATGGTAGATAAATTTGCCATATTGTTTGTCGTGCTAACCACGCTGCAGCAACAGCACGTGAAACCTTTGCAGCTTCGGCGAGTTTACTAATCGCTGCTTTGCCCTTCCAATATCCTGTCGGGGAATAATAAATAGACTCCATTATAATAATCATATAATTAATTATCCAGCCCCTAACATAATTTTGCCTTTCATACCAGCTTTTACCAGAAAAGCAGATAATTTTTCTCGAAACGATTTATCTTTTATATTATTTATGGCATGAATTAATTTGATATCGGCGAGATGTCGTTGTTGTAAATCTTTACCTCGATAAGCGATATCATGAACGTAACACGCTTGATCAATCTTGTTTACAGGATATTCTCCAGGTCGCGGTTGATCTTGTTCGTCAAGACGAATATCTAAACGAGTTCCTGGCCCACAATAATTATAACCCATACATGTTTTTCCCCGGGATATTTCGCCCACGGTAATCCTGGTAATTTTCCCAACGCTGTAGTAGCGTCACCGCCGACTGTGTATTTGTTAGAAATAAATTTATATTTTTTTGTGCCACACTTTTCACATTTACCTGTCAATGCGCGTTTTTTATTTTTTGTTATTATTGTTGTTAATCCGATCGTTGGCGTGGCTGCACGGCATCGAACACAATATAAATTCATAATATTTATTATATGGATATAATTGACTTTTCTGCGACACGAAAACAAGAGCCAGTTAAGCATCACCCAGCGCTACAGAATTCTATCAGGATGATCATCATAGGTCCATCTGGATAAGGCAAAACACAATTATTGCTTAATCTCATCATGAGATGGCTGAAGTGGGATAAATTGTATTTAGTAGCACCATCTGTAGATGATCAGCGGTGCTAAGAAGTACTTAAGGATTTTAATGAAAATGCAAAATTGTTAAATGAAGACGGTCATGTTATTGATTTTATTACTGATATTGATGACGCGCCAGCTGTAGATGACCTTGATGGTGGTATTAACAATCTTGTAGTTTACGATGATGTCATGCTGGACAAACAATCAAATCCAGCTAGGATATTTTCTCGAGGTAGACGTAAAAATACAGACGTGATTTATGTTACACAGCGTTATATACAAATTCCAAAAGTGATCAGGGATAATTGTAATATTTTAGTTGAGTTTAACGGAGTTGATAATCATACGCTGCAAAATATTTATTATACTTGGTGTTCAGGGGACATGGATATGGTTAAGTTCAAACACTTTTTTTCAAAAGCACAAGCTACTCCTTTTGGTTTTATAACAATAAATTTGCATGATCCGCCGAGGTCAAGATATCGTAGCGGACTTGATACAATATTTGGATAAAAACCACAGCAGCAGGGAGGGTCGACCAATACGCGGATCACTGTGTGTAAGGGAGTGAGGTATCTATATAATTGGGACCATAATTGGTTATGATTGATACCAAAATTGTCTTAATGGGTTATGATTCGACAAAGTGGTCTGTTCACCCACCACCCACCCCCCGCTGCTAAAGTTAACCGATAAAAATTATCATATAATAAATATATCAAAATACATTGATGTTCTGAACATATTGTTCTGCAGCACATTCAAACAAGGAAGACGTATGCAGGGAAAAGATTTATTAGAATGTTTCAGTCTAGAATGTGGAGGTATTTTTTTTTAACTGAACAGGGAATATATAGATATATTATAAAACACTGTTGATGGGTACATATCACTGATATGTCGCCAATCGAAGCCAGTAAGTCTAGCAACAGTTCCACGGTATGGATTTACTTTAATGAGTATCATAAAATAGGTGAAAAAGTGAGAAAATCAGGATCTCAAAAAATATTATTCCTGTTTTGCTAAAGGTTTTCTTCCTGATTTCACAGAAGAGATTTTCAGAATCAGATAAATTCATTTAGGAGACCTTGCAGCATAAAATTAAAAAACCTTAAAACGATAAACTGAATGCATTCTTTTAAATACATTGATCAATGAGTTAATTGTTTGCTTAATCTTTGCTTTAACTATTTGTATTTAAATGTATTTTATACATATTTTCATTTAGTACACATATGCAATATCCATTTTCAGTATGTATATATTTTGAATATTGCAAACTATTATTGGAGCTTATTATAACCATCAACATTTTTTTTATGTCTATGTTTGAATTCACTTAATAGCTTTTCAAGCATATTCAGTTTTGTTTATTAACAGTTGATGGTTGTATATGTAGCGTGTCTTCGCTTGTCGCTCCTTAAAGTGCTTGTTTATCTCCTGGCTCATATTTGTTGTTTCGTTCTTGTGTCTGTCTTTCTTTATTTTAGTTAATTGGTATGATGGCTCATATCATTTTAATAGCTGAGTTTATTGTAACAAAGCGTAGTCTTCATTTCCAATAACTCATTGGTCATGGAGACCATCTACCAAAGTGAGTCTATTGTAACAAAGCGCATTCATTCATTTCCAATAACTCATTTCCAAGACCATCTACCAAAGTGAGTCAATTGTAACAATGCGCAGTTTTTTACCACAATATCTCATTTCCAAGACCACCGACTAACCGAGTCTGTTGTAACAATGCGCAGTCATTTCCAAGATCATCTACCAAAAAACTACAATATATCATATGCAAAAAGTACTGAGTACGCATGGAAATTAACTTTGTCTTATAGATACTATATTGAACGAATAAAATCGAATTTAGCTCGTCGATTTACGTCTTGTTGTTCTAGCATATTACAACAACAACACTAGATAGCATTAACAATTACTAGATTATAATGATCCTATAAGGTTTTACTGGATTATATCGCATTTTGATATCACCCTAATTTTTAATGAAAAGAGGTGAACCTAATACGCATGAGCCATGTGTTTATAAATTCACACAGAAAGTAAATATTGAACTTGATTTAAGTTTATTTAAGTCAGACTTGAAAATGAATTGGCTTGTTTGGTGGCTGCCTCCCATAATTAGACAATTGCGGGAGATCTAGAGCGTAACTTTGGCTAAAGGCTATTGAAGCAGTACCGACAACTATTACAATTTTGCTCTTTCTAGGGAACACAACTCTGATCAAACGTTTAAAGCCTTAAGTGCACAATAGGAAAAGACGTCGTGACGTTATCGCGTTACATCCGGGAATCCCCAGAGGTACAAGTCTACAATCAGTGTAGCGGAGAATAAACATGACCACAACGTTGCGATAGTATTGAAGGACCAGTCGACAGAGTAATCAGCACAACATAATTACAATTTGATTTTGCAATCATCATTATTATCATCGGTATAACCATCATCATTATAATGATCTTGCTGAAGCAAAATATCAGTAATGTCAGTACATTTCCGAGGGCATTGTGTTTTTGTGTAAAAATGTGACCTTCAAATAGCCTGAGAAAAGGTGCTCTTGCTCAGATTTGCGAAAAATCTAAATCCGTCATATTATGTTGGAATTTTGTTTTATTATTATCATTAAATAGTTGGTCTATAACTCTCGGTATTTAGTCAAAACTGAGGGTTAATAATATATGGAAGTTAAATAGGAACAATATAAATATAATATTATTCTTTCAGCTTACCAATTTGCCTGGTGATTTAGAAAAGGTTGTATTAAGATTTGTCAGTTTCGTTTGTAAGCTATCGGGCGGTTTGAAATCTGCTGTCTGGCTTAATCCCAAATTTCATGTCTACTGCAGATGACAACATCGTGTAAATCGTCCATTGACATAAAATCTGCATGCGTAGATAAGATCTTTTTCCACACATTTTTGTTTTTGCTCTTCATCAATAATATTAAAACTGAATGCCCTCCCATCATTTTTATTTTTATTATTATTATTTTTTTTTTTTTTTATTACTTTTATTATGCACATGCCCCAATTGCAGAAAATTGGTGCACCATTGTGTATATTGTAATGGATAAGTGCATCTTTTCTTGCACGACTTACCAGATTGTACCTCTGGCGGAGACCCGAATGAAACCTGTGGCGTCAAAAGCCATCTTTTCATAAAGCGCCTATTATGACTATGTATTTTCGTTGTGAAAACTAAGTAACAGTGAATTAAGAACCCGTTTTATACTTTTATCGGGGCACACTTTCAGTACTCATCGGTAGCGGTAGTAGTAGCAGTAGAAATAATAATAATAATAATAATAATAATAATAATAATAAAACGTTTACATTTAGTTATCTGACCTAAAAGAAAGAAGAAATTTGTTTTAAAAATGTGGTGCTTGAGGGTGTGTGTGGGGGTGTGTGTGTTGGGGGAATACGTCCTTCCATATCTAATTTTGCTTGCATTGATGAATAATGAGCCACTTCGCTTGCACGGAAAAATTCATTTCTTTTTTCATTTGAACGATTGATAGGGTAGTTGCCATCTGTGACAACTAATTATAACTATTTCACTTAATCTCCATCCAACCAGCACACATCACCCACGGACCGGTCCGGTGGCCTAGTGGTTAGTGCGTCCGCCCCTGGATGCGGGAGGACGTGAGTTCGAACCCCGGCCGAGTCATACCAAAGACTTGCAAAAAATGGTACTAACTCCTGCCTCACTAGGCGCTCAGTATTAACAGGTTAGTGTTAGGACTGGTCGGCCTGGTGTCAGGATAATGTGACTGGGTGGGACATCATGCGACATGTCTGCGGCTTGATGCCCCAGTGCTTGACATCACTATAAATTGCCACACTGCAGACATCCTAGCGATATGACTGAAAAATTTGTTAAAGCGCCGTGAAAAGTCCAAATCACACACACACACACACACACACACACACACACACACACACACACACACACACACACACACACACAGGAAATGCTATGTGTAATTGATAAGGGTAGTTGCCATATGCATTACCTTTTTACAACTGTCTTTTAATACATATCCTACCATCAACACACCCACCTACACCATGTCTTTTTGATAAGGCAGTTGCCATCAGCGACACTTATTCATAACTCTATCTCTTGATTTACAGCATACGTTGAACAAACCCATCCATGAGATAAGCAGCTAACTATGCTGACAACTATTATATGCACTACTAGTCATGCATGCGTTTTTTTCATAAGAAGACATGTTTGCAAATTTCTTCCGTGACAAAGTACAAACCATCAGAGATAAACTTGACAACACAATTTCAATTGACTCGTCGTCACCATACAGTTGCGATACAAAATTGCAGGGGCAACCGTTAGCAGCATTTGAACCTGTCTCTATGGATTTAGTACGTACAATCGTGATGAAGAGTGCACCAAAGCCATGTGAACTTGATCCGATTCCGACATCACTGCTGCTTGAGTGCTTAGATCCAATATTGCCTTCACTAACTGATGTTATTAATACCTCTCTCTCTCATCCGGGGAATTCCCATCATTTTTCAAAACTGCCATTGTAAAGCCTCTGCTGAAGAAACCAACACTCGACCATAACGATTTAAAGAACTACCGCCCAGTTTCTAATCTCCCATTCATGTCAAAAATCTTAGAAAAGGTTGTTCTATCCCAACTTGTATCTAATCTGAATTCAAACAGTCTTTTTAGCAATGTACAGTCTGCATATCGCCCTTGCCACAGTACTGAAACTACTCTTCTGAAAGTAGTTAATGACCTTCTCTCTGCTTTGGATAGCGGAAAGATTACAGTCCTCACTCTCCTTGACTTGTCTGCAGCATTTGACACAATAGACCATGATATATTACTTCACCGTCTCCAGCATGTATTTGGCATTCACGATACAGCCTTACTATGCTTCAAGTCCTACTTGGTCAAAAGGACACAAATTGTGTCCGCAAATGGAAAACACTTCAGCCCAGTTGATCTATATTGTGGTGTTCCACAGAGGTCTGTTCTTGGACCTGTTCTCTTCATTCTATACACTCAGCCACTCTCAAGTGTCATAGATCATCATCCAGTGTCTCATCACTTGTATGCTGCTGACACCCAAATATACAAATCTAGCCACCCAGCTGAAGTTGAAGCTACCACTGAAGGTGTAGAGAGGTGCATTTCCAATGTGAAATCATGGATGACATGTAACAAGTTGCAGATGAATGATGATAAAACTGAAGCCATTCTGATTACAACACAAAGACGTTCTCATTCACATCCTTTACCTCAGACAATAAATATCAGCAACACCAACATTAAATTCACACAGTCAGTACGAAACCTAGGTGTTACTCTCGACTGTACTCTCTCATTGCACCAACATGTCATGAACATATGCAAAGCTGCATATCTTGAGCTGAGACGCATCAGCTCCATTCGCAAGAATCTTTCAGCTGATGCCACTAAAACACTTGTGTGTTCCTTAGTACTTTGAAGACTGGACTATTGTAACTCAAGTCTGTCTGGTTCCTCTCAATATCTACTCCAGAAGCTTCAAAAGTTCAAAACACAGCTTCTCGGATCATCATTAGAGTACCACGATCAGAGCACGCCTCCTCCCTGCTCTGTACCCTTCGCTGCCTATCCATTCGATCCAGAATTAAACACAAAATTTGTTCTCTGTGCTACGTTTCACTGACGGGCTCCAGTCAAACATATCTATCTGACCTCACCCATGTGTACACACCAGCAAGATACTTACGCTCCTCTTCTGACACTCATATTCTCATTATTCCCACTATGAAAATGAAATCATATGGACAACGATCTTTAGCATACCAGGGCCCTGCATAGTGGAACGAATTGCCCACTGAATTTAGACACAAAGACACAGTGATCTCATTCAAGAGTGCTCTTAAAACTCACCTATTTCAACTGCAAGAACAGACTTAAAGACCTAATAATGTTTCCTTACCTGTTTTCTAATTTCGTGGTGTTTGTTTTTATTTTTGTAATCATATCATTGTATATGTTTTTTAAGTGTTGCTAAATGTTGTAAAGCGCTTAGAGCTTCTAAAGATTAGGCGCTATACAAAGTCCTCATTATTATTATTAAGATCATCGCAGATTCTTTTTGATATTAGTGTACCTCCATTTTATTAATATTAGTGTACTTCCTGTTGATATAATATTAATCAGCTTCCTTTTCATTTATTATTAGTCTGCCTCCTTTCAATTTAATATTAGTCTACCTTATTTTTGTTTATGTTAGTTTCCCTCCTTTTTATAAAATATTGGTCTATCTCCTTTAGATTTAATAATAGTTTTCCCCATTTAAATGTAATAGTATAGTCTACCTCCTTTTCGTTGAATATTAGTGTACCTCATCTTATTTAATATGTCTACCTCATTGCATTTAATATTAGTCTATCTCATTTTTTTATTTTATGTTAGTCTAACATCTTACCTGCGTGTCTACCTCATTGCATTTAATATTAGTCTATCTCATTTTTTTATTTTATGTTAGTCGGAACACACCTGCGTACACTTTAGACACTTAACCATTCGGTAACAGTCCTACATAATATTTACAAGTCGAACATCACAGGTATATAATGTATATTTCACCAAAAAGATCCCTTTATCTGCGGTAGCTCCACAACCGCGAGAACTATTGGTAAGTGTATAAAATGTACTACTGTAATAACTGGTGATATGTATCTCATTTTTTGTAAGCGAAAATCCAGAGGTGATTGTCCTTTCTTTTGACATCATCCATTTCGACATTAGATATATTAAACAAAGACATGTCTATCAGATGTATTAAATAGTGGAACCATCAATAAAACAAATATTATTGACTGTCAGATGTATTAAACAAAGACATGTCTTACGAAATATCAGATATATTAAACAAAGACAAGTCTTACGAACCATCAGATATATTAAAGACACTTCTGATGAATTGTCAGATATATTAAGCAAAGACATGTCTCACGGACCATCTGATACAATAAAGACACCTCTTATCAACCGTCAGGTATATTAGGTAACGACATGTCTCATACATATAAAAAGACGTGTCTCATTGTGAGATATAATAAACAAGGACATACTTTACGAACTATCAGATATATTAAACAAAGACATGTCTAACAAACCATCTTTTATATTAAAGACATGTCTTACGAACTCTCAGATTATATCAAACAAAGATATGTCTTACGAACTGTCAAATATATTAAACGAAGACATGTCTATGAACTGTGGGACATATTAAATAAGGACATGTCGTACGAACTGTCAGATATTTTAAACAAAGACATGCCTTACAAATGGTCAGATATATTAAACGGACATGACGTACACACTGCAAACAAAGATGCATCTGTATCACATATATGAAATACCATAGAAACTGAATCAAGTCATAAATTATGAACCAAATCATAAAAGGAAAAGGATATAAAGCAAATTTAATAATTGCACGCAGAGTGAGGTAAGGCATACATATCATGAGAGATGTCATGAGAGATGTCAGGTGTTCGGTAAGCCTAAGGGGTAGAGAGGAGAAAAGTTCAGTTTCTAAATGATCTGATTAAGTGCCACTATTTCGGTTATAGTAAAGCTCGGGATTCGATATTTTGGTAAACATTGCAGTCTTAGATTGCTTGGCTGATATATATATATATATAGGGTTATAGTCCACTGCCTATCGAAAAGTTGGAATTCGCCGACACCATTTGGTTTCGGCATGGGGTAGCCGCCTACTAGCCATGTTAGTAAGAAATGCATGTATATCTCGATGAAAGGTCGTTCAAGTTTGCTAGGTCGGCAAGTACGCGGTTACCCTACGCCGACATCAACTGGTGTCGGCTAATTCCAACTTTTCGATAGGCAGTGGACTCTCACCCTACACCCCAACATCAATATCCAAAATATCAAAAATGAGGTGGCATGGGTCAGAGGAAACTCGGACTATTATAGCAACTGACATCAAAATAATTACAAGCAACTTCATTCCTTTTTCGGGTATGAGATACAGAATGGTAATCACAAGACATGTTAGTAAGAAAAGCAATTAATTCTAGTAAGTCACTGAAGTCTTCTTCGTAATGTCAGTAACCACTGAAGTCTTCGTAATGTCAATAACCAATGAAGTCTTCGTAATGTCAATAACCAATGAAGTCTTCGTAATGTCAATAACCATTGAAGTCTTAGTAATGTCAATAACCATTGAAGTCTTAGTAATGTCAGTAACAATTGAAGTCTAAGTAATGTCAATTACCACAGAAGTTTTAGTAATGTCAATAAGAATTGAAGTTTTAGTAACATCAATAACAACTAAAGTCTTAGGAATGTCAATAACCATAGCAGTCTTGGTAATGCCAATAGCCATAGAAGTCATAGGAATGTCAATGAACATTAAATTCTTAGTAACGTCAACAACCATTGAAGTCTTAGTAATGTCAATAAACAGTGAAGTCTTAGTAATGTCAATAACCATAAACGTTTTAGAAATGTCAAAAACCAAAGAAGTCTAGGTAATGTCAATAACCATAGAAGTGTTAGCAATATCAATAACCATAGAAATCTTAGTAATGCCGATAACCATATTAGTCTTAGTAACGTCAATAACCACAGAAGTCTTAGGAATATTTTGTTGTTGTTTAGAGATTTAACACCATTTCTCAGCACAAGCTAGGCTATATATGGCGACCAGTATAACTGGTGGAAGTAGAACCCGAGGAAAAACTCCGATAAGAACCACCGACCCACGAGAAGCTTTTGACAGCTTTCTCACATACCGATATTAGCTGAGTCCGAGACAGAGGTGAGGTGGCAGTGATCGGTAAAGACGAGCGGTTTAGACCACTCGGCCATCCGGGACTTCCATAGTAGTCTTATAGATATATATAACCATAAAAGTGCACACACTAGTGGATCAAGGAAATGAGCCACGATTGATTCGATACGATATCGCATGGACACCACATCTGCTCACACGATTGACTTAGCCAGGTGTTGCATAAACATCACATCTGCTCACACGATTGACTCAACCAAGTGCCCCATAGACATCACATCTGCTCCTACGATTGACTTAACCAAGTGCCGCATAGACATCACATCTGCTCACACGACTGACTCATCCAATTGCCGCACAGACATCACATCTGCTCACACGATTGACTCAACCAAGTGCCGCATAGACATCACATCTGCTCATATATTACACGAATGCATATGCGAACAGTGTAAACCAATATTTGTGTTATACCATGTTGCGGCCGATAGGATCTGTACTTTTTATGAGACAGAATGTATCAAGTAAATAAAGAAGCTCTTGATATTTTGGTAAATATGAGAATTGTGTCAGCGCCGTTCTTTCTACAGAAGATAGCAAGCAAAAAACGAAGACATATTTCCGCGCATTAGATCACATAAACATGCGAACCAGATTTGGAACAATCGTTTGGATATTTCTTAAAGAAATTGTTTAACGATATTGTTCTCTTTCTATTCTTTATTTTCTGCTTGAAAAGTCGCAAGAATTTAAAAAGTGAACAAAAATACAATTCTCAGCTTGTATCCCAGTGTTTAAATCATGGGTCTCAAACACACAGGCCGCGGCCGCATGCGGCCCGTCAAGCCGTATTCTGTGGCCCATAAAATGAACCGTATCCTGTGGCCCGCAAAAAATGATGTCATGAAAGATGAAGCAGCAGGCAGGGCGAACAGACCTATTGGTTTCCTGACCTTATTTTCACAAAATAAAGGTTCCTACGGGGGCTGAAAAAATAAGGTCAATAATTATAAACCGAACCTTCTAACAGGTATTATTTCCAAATACAGTTGAAAACGGATAATAAATCGTTTGGGTTAGTTATTTTTGCTATTTTATTTTTGACTTTTTGTTTTTATTTTATAGTGCGTTTAGTTTACTCGTTGGTCACTCAATTTTGGTTGGTTCACCCTGCCTGCTGCTATCGTTAATCAACCGAATATTTTATCTAAACCTATACGATACCTAGATCTCGGATCGTGTAAATTTATCGTTATAAATCCAAATGGAGTAGCTTGTGCTTGAGCAAAAAAGTTGCTGAATTTGATCGGGTCCATATCTCCTGAACACCAGGTGTAATAGATATTTTTCTGCGTGTATTTATCTATTCCATTAAACGCAACTAAAATATTGCAGTTGTCTCTGATCACCTTGGGTATATGCGTATATCGTTGAGTAACGTATATAACGTCTGTATTTTTGTGTCTACCTTTGGAAAATATCGTAGCTGGATTTGTTTGTTTATCCAGCATCACATCGTCATATACTACTAAATTATTAACAAATCTATCTAGGTCATCTATTGATGGTGCTTCGGTAATATCTGTTATAAAATCAATAATATCATTATCTTCACCTTCTTCATTAATTGATTTCGCTTTCTCATTAAAATCCTTGAGTACATCGTAGCATTGTTGATCATCTGCGGTTGGTGCTACTAAATAAAGTTTACTCCATTTTAACCATCTCATTATTAAATTTAATAATAGTTGCGTTTTACCCGATCCAGATGGACCTATTATAATCATCCTTATCGAATTTGGTAATGCTGGATGGTGCTTTACTGGTTCCTGTTTTCGTGTCGCTGAAAAATCAATTACATCCATATTATTAATAATATGAGTCTATATTGTGTTCGATGTAGAGCATCTACACCCACTGCTGAATTAACAACGATAACAACGAAGAATAAACGACGTGCTCTGACAGGCAAATGCGTTAAATGTGGCACGAAGAAATACAAATTTGTCTCCATGACTAAGTCAGGAACAAAGACAGGTGGGGATATCGCCGCTTCATTAAAGAAATTACCAGGAACTCCATGGGCTAAATACCCCGGTGAGAAACAACATCCTGGATATAATTATTGTGGTCCTGGAACTCGACTTGATATCCGACTTGATGATCAAGATCAACCAAGATCAGGAGAGTATCCAATAAATAAGATTGATCAAGCGTGCCATGTTCATGACGTTGCGTATAAAAGTAAAGATTTACAACAACGGCATCTCGCAGATGTAAAATTGATTCACGCGTTAAATTCTATACCTAATAAATCTGTCTGAGAAAAACTCGCTAGTTTTCTAGTAAAATCTGCCATGAAAGGTAAAATAATGTTAGGGGCTGGTAATTAATTATATAACTATTATAATGGAGTCTGTTTATTATAGCCCAAGAGGATATTGGAGAGGCAGATCAGCGATTACTAAATTATCTGAAGCAGTAAAAGTCTCACGTTCTGTTGCTGCAGCGTGGTTAGCATGACAGGCAATATGGCAAATTTATCTACCACCACCTAAAAAAAATTCAGTACGCACATTTTGATGTCAGCGTCCCTAATGAAGTTCATCAAGCAGATATTTTATTTTTACCACATGACACCATTAAAATTGGTAGACGTCAATCACGCACGTACAAATACGCATTGACTGTCGTTGACGTTGCAAGTAGATATAAGGAAGCGGAACCATTATCAACAAAGACAGCATCTGAAGTTGCATCTGCGTTTGAACGAATTTATCAACGTGGTGGTCTACGATGGCCACAATTATTACAAGTTGATCCTGGCAAAGAATTTCTTGGTGCAATATTATCGTTGATGAAAAAGCATCATGTTAAAATCAGACGAGAACATACTGAAATTCATCATGATCAGGCAATCGTTGAACGATTTAATCGAACACTTGCTGAGCGGTTATTTGGATACCAATATGCAAAGGAAATATCTACTGACTTTAAGTCCGGGGAAAGATCTCGTGAATGGGTTGCAAGATTACCAAGTGTGATAGCTGGCTGTGTTAAATAATGAAATTACTCGTTCAACTTCTATGAAACCTTCTAATGCGATTACAAAAAAATATATGCAAATACAACGCCGTGAATCTTTCTCTCAACCAGTATTAGGTAAGATATTTATATGAACCTGGTGAACTTGATGGTGGTAAAAAAAGAGCAACTGATCCTATCTGGAGCGTGACTACACATACAATTTCTAGCGTGGTTAGATCCACTGGTAGATCTGCAATCTACAGACTAGATTCAACTGCTCCTCAACGTGGATTTGTGCGTGAACAATTACAAGTAATTCCTAAAGACACACAATTACCACCACCTTCACTTATGTAAATTGGCACCAGGGCGTCCAGCGCCCCGACGTCGATTACATTCAAGACAGGTCAGCATCACATTATCACGTGTATGACCAAGATCACTATTAATTCTGTCTACGGTAAATTGTTTTGGATTATTATTCGAATATTGCCATAATATATTACAGTTACAGCTTGCACAATGATTATTCTGTCGTTGTTTTAGTGTTATAATAAATTCAGTATCAATATCAAAGTCACGATTATTTTTTTTGTCACATTGCTTATAACTAGATAGTTTTTTCTTATTACGTCATTGCTAACAGTTTGATCATTATTTTCTGTAAAATTCATAATAACCCTATGTAGTTGATATATTCTTCTGACTCGAGAAACTGCGAGATAGACTAAATTCGACCATTCGATCCGATCATCTATAATCCAGATATTTGTATTTGATATGGTTAACCCCTGTGACGAATGAATCGTTATAGCGTATCCTAACGTCCACGGTGATTTATTCATACTCAGCGCATTCTCAACAACATTAATATCGACTAAAACAATATCATTCAAGACAAGATTCTGTATTCCACCACCAGGAATTTCAACATCAATATTCTGTATTCGAGTATCTGCTGGGCGATAACATAATGGTACAGGTAGATCTGAAAACTTTTCTTTATGTAACAGAAATAATTTCTCCTGTAGTTCATCACGAACTATCTTTCTACCTGCAACTATCAAATCAGCGGGATTCCATAAACTCAGAAAATCATTCATTGTAGTCTTTGGAATTACTCCTTGCATTATTTCACATTGTATTTTATCTGGCTGTAGTCTGATTAACCTTTAAAACTCCTTCAGCGGTTCATCAATAGCTCTATGGTCATCATTTATTTCTTCATAATAATCTACGTTATTCTTCAGCCATTCATGTGGTGACTGTCCAATAAAGGGTGGTGGTTGACCATGATCACCACACATTATTACAGCAGTATTCTTTGTCAATGACCAATCAAGAAATGTTTTTAATATTTCTAACGACACCGTGTCTACCTCGTCCCATATAATATATTTAGGTATATATTGCTCACCCATTCGTTCAGGAGTCCATGTGTCTCCACACCATCTAAAGAAACTATGATATGTACATGATTTTACTCCTCGTTCTTTTATTTCCCTGGCTAATTTATGTGTCGGTGTCAAAACAATTATATCTGAATTATTATTCATGAATAATTTAATCACACGTGTTGTTTTGCCTGAACCACCGCATCCGTTAAGATAAACAGTTTTATGTCTAGCCACAGGATCATATACAGATGGTGCTGATGACTTTGATACTTGATTATTTTTTTTGTAATATATTTCCTTAATTTCAACGTCGGCAGATTCAGAATAACTAAGTATATTTTCTTGTTTTATTCTCCATGATCCCCATTCACCATTACCAAGTAGCGGTTTTAACAAATCCGTATATTTTTTATTTATGTATAACGAATCTGTAGCAACTCTGACAGCGTAACGAGAAAATCTATTAATCATAGACAGTAGATTTATAGAAACATATGCCAACATCGATGATCTTAAATGAGTAAATTGCGGTGAGTCACCATCAAGATAGCTTACAATTGTACCTAGTTTGGTTCCGTCTGACAAATAAGCATTACTCCGATTTATAAATGTGGTTTTTTTCGTTGTATCAGCGATTATAAAATCGAGTTCAGCATCGTCCATAATCAATCTTGTACAGTGTCTTTTATGATCATATGCTCCTCCTTGAGTAAATTTACCAATTATCTTTCTACCAAGATCTTTTGCAAGTTTCTCATCATGCTCATCTCTGCATTTACGTATATTATTAGTAATTTTAATAATGTCATCTTCGTTGAGATCAGGAAATTCTTTCCTGGCATCATCAATATTAAATCTATCCGGTTCTGGTAACCAAACTTGCTTTTGTAACCGATACGATATAATTGCTTCACTCACCTTCAATAATGTTAAAATTCCAACATCAAGCATATATCGCAATAGTACTATTGGAACCCAACATTTTTCTAAACCAAGCATAAGTAATCGGATGGAGATTTTCTGCAAACTCAAATGATTCTACATGAGCAAATCCGGTTAAGTTAAAATCAGGTAAATGTCCGTTTATCGCAACTCTGGTCATCTCATGTGATGGATGTCCAAATCTCTTAAAGTATTCAGAACATTCTCCGTATCCAAGAAAACTCCCAGGATAACATGCTACCATATCAATTGAGATAACGTCATTATACTTATATTTAGTATTCCACAATCCTCCGTGTCCATATTCTACGCAGCTTTTATGGAATTCCGATCGTGTTGGTTTCCATAAATTTTTCTCCTGAGCAAAGTGAGCCGCAACTGATGGAACTGTAAAACAATTATTTAATAATTCTCCAACCTTGATATCGTCTGAAGTGTATTTTAATGCTAGTTTTTTCATTTCCTCGTGTAGAGATTCTGTACGGTAAATATCACCATTAGGCCGTACAAACTGATCATAATGATCATATTCTGAACTTTGAAATAACCAAACAGATACAGGATCGTTTTTACTGATATTTTTGATAAAATCAAATATATGACCATCATAAAATTTAACCGTTCTGTCTCGTGGAAATATTGTTACAGCATTAGTCCATGCATGTGCATTATGATCAATAATATCTATCGAAGCTCCTCTTGATTCATATTTCGATTTATATAAAATCTCTCCGGTTAACGTCTTCACTGTTATTGGAAATTTTAATAGCTTTCCCAACTCAGCAACATCTTTAATAGACGCACCAGTATCTTTAACTGATTCTGCCCACGTATTTATTTTTTTACGTCGTAAATCTGTTAAACCATTACCACGTATCGCATTTATGAAATGTTCTGTAACTCGTTCAGCTACACAGTTTATTTTTGATTCTGACAGTCTCATCGGTTTGAGATCCCCAACGTCAGGTTTATTATTCAGCGGATATATTGCATATACAACCGCAGTAACGGGATATGCGCGTTCATAATACGGTTTGTCAACACCAGTTAGTATTCCGGGCTTAGATTTATTACTCAAAAGAACAATATTATTTCCTGACTGTATGCGGACTAGATCACGCTTGTCACGAATAATCCAAGTATCTTCTTCTGTATTTACAATAAATTTTATTAAAATAAAATATTTTTGACCATCAAGGTGATTAATAGTTGCTTTTCCTCGTTTGTCATTCATTATAGTATCGACAATATTTCCAATTCTGAATGTTGACCATACATGAGCAGCACCAGTATTACGAAATTCCTTCTTTGCTTCACGGATACGTTCGGTTATATCCTCATTTGTTAAAGCTATATCTTGCATCAAAGTACTAAATTTATATTCTGATAGTCTGTCAAGATCAAATCTAGGTCTATAAGGTTCAACTTTGGATAATTCATTATCCATTATAATTAAGGCAAATATTCAAATTGAAATTTTAGTATATAATAATGATTGAAACAAAGAACGAATGTGCCTGGCTTAAAATCGGACATACTATTTCTTGTAACAAAGCATGCGTGAATGAATTCTGCTGCTACCATATGCAAAGCGTTAAAAATGGTAGTCTAGGACCAAAACCGTGTGTGCAATGTGGTGTTGGAGTCAGAGGAAAAACTCAGTTATGTGTAAAATGCGGCGGTAAAAAATATAGAGAATTAAAACGATATTATGACCAAAAAAATAATACTTTGACATTGTCAGGTAAATCTCCTATAAAAACCGTAGAAGATTATCTAGCCAGATTTCAAAACAATGATTTAAACAAATAATATTATTATATAAATGGAGCAAAACGAATTTGTGGCGCATCCAATCATTAAAAATTATGAAGCATCACGAGATGGTGTAATCAGACACTGTCGATCAAAAAACCCAGTCGGTAGTCTTGATAAATTTGGTTATTTTAGATTCCGTGCTGGAAATAAAAATTATTACTCTCATATATTCATATTCGAATGTTTTTATGGGATCATCAAAAATGGACTTGTAGTTGATCACATTGATGGAGATCCCAAAAATAATCATCTATGTAACCTGCAAGCTGTTACACAGAGTCAGAATTCTGCACGTGGAAATACTGGAAAATGTAAAAAGTTTGCAAGAAGATCTATTAAATCCGTAAATACAGAAACAGGCCAAGAAATAACTTTTCCATCAATAAATGCAGCTGCCAAATATTTTAGCATACATCCACAATCAGTACAATTTGTCGCAAATAAAACATACAAATCTGCATATTCAATAAAATATTATCAGCTGATTATATTTGAATATGTTGGATAACTCTGTACTCTTAACAAAAAACCAGGATAAATAATTTTTTTTTTTTACTGTATAGTTCGACTCTGTCAATTTTGCCAGGGGTTTTGTTTAGTCCCTGACTCTGTCAGGGGGGTCCACCTTCACTGTCGCTGCTATCAGTGTCACTTTCATTTTTGACAGAATCAAATAACATAATTTTTCTCAGTTGCATTACACGATTGTCCACAATCTTTTTTCTTTCGTACTCGTGAGACATTTCGGATCTAATCTTTTCGATTGAACGTGCAAGAGGTGCAAATAGCTTCACCTGTGTGTCGTTTACCATTGCCAAGGATTCTAACATAGACTGATAAATTAACTTCACGAATCTATAATTGGAGGATAATGTGTATTTTTTCTCGAATTTTCGTTGTTGTAATAATTCAAAATCGCACATAATTTTTTGAGGATCAAGATTATCAGATATTTTTATTCCGTCATGTTTTAATTTTTTAATAGCAGAAATAATATCATTAATGTTTTCATGGTTCATTATATATATATTTATTTATAATAAAAAATAATTGACATTCAAGTTTTCAACTTTGACTTTTGACCTTGACTTGACTTTTGGCTTGACCCTTGACCTTTCTGACTTTGTCCTTATGTTAGGTTGACTGGCTTGGTCTTTATATATTATTATTATTATTATTATGTTATATTATTATTATTATTATTATTATTATTATTATTATTATTATTATTATTATTACTACTATTATTATGTTATTTTATTATATTATTATTATTATATTATATTATATTATATTATATTATATTATATTATATTATATTATATTATATTATATTATATTATATTATTGAAAATATCAAAAATAATCAGTAGCATCCTAAGCGGTTACCCGTCACTGGGCCCCTTGATAGCCTTTGTGCCTTTCATGGGGTCCTTTTTGCATGATGATGTCTTTGTTATGACCGTTATTGGCACCCCATGTCCTGTTTCTATTGGCTAGCATTCTTTCTGAATGTTCTTTTATGGGGTTCTTCAATGAGGTAGAGAGTTCAGGCATGCTACTGATTATTTTAGGGGGTTCCTTGCATAGACACATCCCCCAGCGAATCACTAAACGAAACGAAACTTTAGAGATTCAGAGGACTGTCTAGGCATTTTGCGGTTTCATATAACCCCCACCAAATCAAACCCCGGGGTAAGTGCAAAAAGCACTCACCACGCAGTTTGGCGTGGTGTGGATTAGATGAAACCTTGGGGCAGAGCCCCCCATCTTTATAAAAATTGGTAACCCTTGGACCATACCCACCGGCACCGGTCATGGGAATCGAAAGACAGACCTTCAGCACCAGAATCCAAATATTCTTGCACTGAGCTATGACATTCGGTTGAATATATATGTTCGAGAAATTACTATATAGTTATAACTAACACGAGAGTATTATATTTTCTAAATAAATCCAGAAATTTATGATTTTATTAAAATATACTCACCACTCGTATATATAAAACGATTAAAATATATTACCACTCGTATATATAAAACGAGATTACTTAAAATCACAGACACAGGTAATATATATGCAGTCTGGAGTCATACGTCAGCCAAGCCCACACAAAATCGATAAAGTACATCTGTTCCAGTACGGCCTTTATACATATTTTTCGTTCTAAGGTTTTAAAATTGCTATCAGAATACAACACTGTTTACATTATAGGGCAGGGATATATCAAGCAGGTTGGTTTTTAACAAGCCTGTAAAGATTAACAGACAGACGGACTAATACGCTTCGTTCGATCAGGCCAAAATACACGTATGTACAACTGGGTTTTGTACAGGTAACGACATAGTACATAAGGGAGATAATCGTTTAATTTACTCTGCAGCGAGAGAGCAGAGTTATCTCGCTTTATACGTGCAATTGCCTTAAACATATTATTATGGAAAAATCAGTAAAAAAAATAACTGTTCTATCTTTGATAAAAGTATTTTATTACTCAAACATATATTATTGTAAAAATAAATTTCAGAATCAGATTTTTTTTTTTCCTGATTATTTACTCAGACGTTCTATGAGCGTACATATAGATTAATATTTAGTGATTCCCCTCTTAAATCCAAAATGTATCCTACCTGGTCAGTAAGCTTGAAATTTATTCTTGACAGTAATGGATTATGTACACGTAGATAAACTGGATTAATTGGCTCAGATACAATTAACCACCCTGGGGGTACTTGAGGACTAAATGAATATAATATATACCCTTGTTGAGCTTGAGTGGATTTTTCAAGATCTACTTGATAGCTGCCATCAGTTACGTCACGTACTAGATTGACCGCGATCGTTGATGTTATATTAACAATACCAGGTGAGATATGGCGGCCTCCACCGTGTGGATCATTATTATCTTTAAGAATGGTTGGTGTAGGTATTAATTTTTTCCATGAATCACATATTCTTTTAAAATGTTCATCAATAAGATCATTAACTGATTTCTTTAGCTCTTCAGAGTTAAATCCCGGAATTACAAATGTTAGTAGCTGTTCTTCTGTAATTTTATAAAATTTAAGAAATACTGTTTTAAATAAACGTTTATAACTTACACGCTGAATAGGACCGTCTTCATTAACTATGTAAGTATTAAGAAATCTATCTGCCGGTGCGTTTAATGTTTTTTTCTCTGTCAACGATAGCCTTATTTACATATTCTAAGTCTGATGCAACTTGATTCAAATGTTGCATTGTTTCAATTATTTGATTTTTTAAGTCATCGTTGTAGGAAGTGCTGATGCTGGAAAATAAATTTCTTAGATCATTCAGTACACGTTCATGTTCAGATTTAATTGGTCTTGATTTTGAGTTAATTTCTTCAACGTTAATTATTGCTATTCTTGTTGTACCTTTACCCTGAACGAAATCTACAAAATGAGCATAATGTGTGTAACCACGATAAGCATCCGGATTCTCAATGAACGGATAAGTTTTTCGATATTCTGGAAGTTTTATAAATTTTTCAACATCTATGACGAAATCAGATCGTTGTGGTTCTGGTGGTCCTTGATAAACTGGTTCAACTTCAGGCCATCCTAATACTGATCTAATCGAACTTTGTTAAATATCTACAGAATAATCAGGGGAATTTATTTCAATAGCTGCTGATAGTGTTGGTTCGTAAACAGTAACTGCTATTTTTGATTCTTTTCCTGTACTAGATTTAATTCTACGTTGAAACTCATCATTAATCTCTTCTATTTGATAACTGCCCGTTGAAATACTAACTACTTGCCAATCAGGAGTTCCATCAGGCTTATTCTTATTAGCGAATACCAGCGAAATATTTGGCTGTAGTCCACCAAATAGTTTTGATCTAATATTTGGCCAGCTATAATAAACTCGCAATTGTGCTAATGCTATTTCTTTTGCAGGAATTGCGGTTGGAAAGTTAACGCTAAACTCAGGAGTGGTCGAACTTAATGAGATCATCGTAGTTTTTGACGGGGTTGTATTAGTGACGATCTGTTGAAGTAGCTCTCTTGAGTCAGTCATTATTATTATTGTTATTATTTAATTCGCCTTGGTTATTGTGAGTGACCTTGTCAGCGATTCTGAATGCTTCATCATAGGTTTTCATTATCGTTGCGAACTCCTCATCAGATATTTTCCCATCACTGAGGAACAAGGAAATATACGAGGATAGTTTAGAATAGGCTGTTGTTGCTGTATATAATTTTATTATATGCTCGTGTAATTTAGTATTTGTACATGCGGATATCTTCTTAGCTATAATACTGAGAACGCCTGCGATAGTCGTTGAAGTTGAAACGACAATTGTTACAACTGCAGGCGCTGTCATTGTTATTGTTGATAATAATAATCCGGCCCCAGCAACAATAGCGGAAACTGAGTAAACAATTATATCAATGACAACCATACGTCTGCGATATTTTTTTACTTTTACTGTATAATCGTCGATTATATTTTTTAATTCAGTCTGACATTTACACACTTGATTATATCTGTGACGTTGAACGTCGATGTAGGACTGAGGTCCTTGGTTTTGATCCATTATACAATGACGTTAAGTAATTAATTGAGGAGTTTCAGCTACGAATTCCAGATACCACCAGTAACGTCTCGGAGGCATTTCCGTTGATATCAGCGTAAATATTTCTTTGATGTTCTTGGTTAGCATCACCAGTAGAGGATTATGATATACATTCGGTGATGATGAAGTGGCAGCAGTAATTTCTAAACCACTCATGGACATCCTGTATAAACCAGTTACTTCTGCGGTATGTTCGAGAGTGTTATTTTGTGGTGTCCATGTTGATGATCCTGATACTTCTGTATATACGATATTTTTAATTTGTCCGTGTGGAATTTTAATCAGATTAGTTTTTTGAACAATATTAGGTATTCCACTAACAATATCATTGAGTTTCATGTTAACGTCGGAGAGTTTTATGTCAACGGTTAGTTGTTCCCCAAAAATATCTTTAATGGTTTTGTTTATGTTTCTACGAAAATTTAAGAACGTTTCTACATGTCTAGAAAAAGTATTATTTAGTGTAGTCATTTCGTCATTGATTGTTTTTAGCGAAGTTGTCATAGGAATTTCCTTATCATCGACGTATTTTTTCGTCGCAGCATCAAAATCAGATTCTGGTGTTCTAAGATTATTAATGCCATTATTATTCATATTGAGAAATGCACGCATTATACCGCCGTTGACTAATACGTACTTAGATTCTTGATCGTCGACATATTTCTTTGTTGCAGCGTCCGCATCTGCGGTTGGGTTTCCAAGGCCTATAATTTTATTTCGGTTCATGAAAATGTTACCCGTAAATGAATCACCAGCTTTCTTAATATAATCGTTGACTGACGTACCGGAATCTTGTAATTTACCCTGATCAGTAAAAGTAACGATATTATTAACAACCGCGGTAGGAACTCGTATGAGTACATCTGGCAGTTGTATATTACTCATCTTTAATCGTCCTTCCTTACCCTGAAAAACAACGACCTCATTTTGATCAACTCTGGTTATGTTTAATAAATCGTCAATCTCATTTCTGAGCTGATCGAGAGTTGCGTATTTAGATAAATCAGCTTGCTGCTGAGCTTTACCACGAGAAGATCTTCCGTAAATATCTACCATTATATTTATTAATATCTGTTTAAATGTGATAACGTAGTATATTCATGTACTACTTTGTGAGGTGGTTCTGTTGATTTTGATACAGCATCGAGTACGTTAAGTACTTCACGACCACATATTGGCGGATCAGTTAATGTTTGTGTTGGTAGCGTTGAATACCAGATTGGAATGCTTTGATCGCCGCTAACATAATGCAGAAATTCCATCGATGGTGCTAATCTATATGAATCAAAATAAATAATTCCACGTGGATCAATTGCATATCCAACCCAGTGGGTGCCTGGACCAGAGTTTTTATCGAAATTAATAATACCGGTTCAATATTGTTTGGTTGTTTTGGTGATTGATCACGCATAAAAACACCTCTGAAGTTTTTTATTTTTAATTTTTTTGCAGCATCGAGTAAATCAAAACTGGACATAGGCGATATCAGTAAACTGTCAGGCCTTTTCTGTACCATGAATGTGGGGTCCCTGGCAATCTTAGACCGCGACCGTATGCTGGGCCTGATAATCTTAGACGGCCCGGCTGTGGCACGTTTGGTGCTCTTAGACGTCTTCCGTGTTATTTTGTCCGTGATCTTTTTTTTGAGCTTTCTGCGTGCATGATTCCCTGACCCGTTGCTTTCTTTAATGCTATTCCAGCAGCGGTTCCAACAGCGCCTAATGCAGCTGCTTTTGCAACAGCTGGGGATGCAGCGGCAATTAATGCTGGTATAGCTGCACGAAGTGGAAATATACCACCCGTCTTAACGATGTCTTTAATGGCACCCGCAGAAAGATTAAGTTTTATACCTTTATTTGATTTTTTGGCTTCATTGAAGTTTCTGAACTGACGCTCGGTCAACGATAATTTATTTGTTCCACCGCTCATCTGTTCTTTTTTTAGCGATATTTTTATTCAATAGTTATTTTTTGATGCTGATTGTAGCCTTTTGATCTGACCAGGAGTCAGGGTAACACTAACGTGATTATATGACATTATAATATTCATAAACGATCTAATTACATTTTTTCTACTGGAGCATCAACAACTCTCATTCGTCCACCAACACCTTCAAGTAACATTGATTTATCGCTGAGGATAACAGCTATTGCTTTGTAATTAGGAATTTCTACAATATTTCTGTTACGAGCTCGAAAGTGTATATCAACTACTGACTGTCTGGTTAAATTTAAATGTTCGAGCGAAAAGTAATAAATCGGATACAACGTTGTAAAATCCAATTGTGATATTTGTAAACCAGTATCAACATTTTGATCACGTCCCATGAACGTCATCAGACGGTGATATGCACGTGCTACATGATTTTGCTCGAAATTCAATAATATATCCTCGGATGGTTCTTGATGTCCATTTATTCTTAACGAAACCTCAGAAACACCAAGATTGTCAAATATCATTAACTTTTTGTTTGATTACCTACACGTGTATTATCCTGAAGCGCAATGAATATATGTCGTGGTGCGGCTATTCACTGTTGAGAGGCTATTTGCCATGTAAATAAACCATTAACTGCACTCTGAACAGCATCTGTGGTCATTGTTAACCATGATAACGCCGATTTACCACCTTGACTCATGAAAGATAGTAACCGATCTTCTTCAGATATTGTTGGAGTCATTACTGGCATCCACAATGAAAGTTTAGTTAATACTACTTTACCATGAAGTGCCGCAGTTGCAGCAGCATCAACACCAGCGGGGTGCCATATTGCATCATAGTTCGTGGCTTTTCGTACAAGTACAACTGTGTGCTTAACTCCAAAAATAACTTTTCTAACATTTCTGCAGAATCCAAAAATATGCGAAAGTGGAATTGTGCATGAAAACATTCTATCTTTCAACATTGTTTTACGTGATGCAAATCCTAAGTTGAAATTTGCGTTCATTGATAATACTGCGGGGCCATCAGCAGCTCCTCCTGCAGCTCTTACGTTACCTATTGTTACATTTTTATGATCCGGGTGATCAGAAGTGTCCTTTGCAAACATCATTGATGGACCAGCTGATCTTGAATAATCGTCACTGTATCGTGCTAAACCTAATATCGTTGTAGCAACGTCAACGTCTTCCTGAATTATTTCAATATTTTGTCCATCAATCATATATGCAGCGCTATCAAATAACGCCATAATACCAATATTAACAAAACCAAAAGCAACATTATTATCGTATTCAGTATTATCCGCTTTATAAATTTTACCTTCTACTTCAATAAATGCTTCAGCAGGTAAGAAATACCTACTTGTATCTTGAACTTGAAGTTCAATTCGTCCACGCTGATCTGGAATTCGAGCGTCATAAGAATAATATTGATAATCACGTACAGACTCATCCTTGAGTACTGGTGCGTCCATGTCAAATGCTGGATCAGATATGCGCTTGAACATCTTTATTATATTTGCTATCGTCTAACACGAAGACCACTTCCTGCTATCAGACTAGCGGTTATATTTTTTTCTTTTTCTGATAATGGTACATCAGCCAACTCTGGTAGTTTTTGATTAGCAACTTGGTTTATTTTTTTACTAATATTCGCTGGCATTACTTCAGTGCTAGCCAGTTTCACCAGTGGCTGAGGTTTTCGTCGTATTAATCGTGTTAGTCTATCTTTGATTGCTGAGAATGCTTTATTAGCGAGATTACCCACAGCACCAATACCTTTTTCACGAACAACATCAATAGCTTTCATTCCCAGTTGCTTTGCAATCGGTATTGCTTTTGGGGCTATTCTTCTAAATAGACCCTGAACAACATCACTTAGTCCATCTCCGTAGGTTGTTTTGTATACTGGTAATCGTGAATTGATTACCCTGACCATGGTTGGTCCACGTTGAGTACTATGTACGATCATTTTATTATAGTAACTGTATTTAATTACATACTCAGTCACTATGATAATCATCGGCAATTTCATTAATAAGAGACTGATAAACAATAACGTCCATAATACCACCTGTAAATAATCGTCTACAAATATCAGATACCTCATTAATTATTTCTCGTGAGTTATTTCCAGCTCGTTTTCCTCCAATGAGTATTTCGAGCCGATCAACATCAGCAAGGACATTATTAGGACATAGAGTAAGATCTCCTCCGGTAGAAATACCGGTAAGAAGACCTTCTCCTTTTTTACTAGATTCTTTCTTTTTTCTCTTGTAATTCCCACCATTCGTCTGTGGTCATGGGAGTGGGACCTTGTTGTTCTTCTTCTTTACGCTGTGGTTGTTGCTGCTGTAATTGTTTTTGTTGTTGCTGCTGTAATTGTTTTTGTTGTTGCCGTAATTGTTCTTGTTGTTGTGGTGTTAGCTGCATAATTGTGATATAGTCATCAATCGCATTACTATAATCAATAAATCTCGGATCGGTATTTCTGGCTTGATCAACACCATAATGGATACGAAATATCCATTTATACCATAAGTCACGACCAATAGTGTCATCTGCATAATTAGGTTTTAATAAATCTCTTCGATTATTGTAACTCCTGACCGCACTTTTAGCTAACTGACCTACGTTTCTAGCCGCTCTGATATCATTAATGGCAGCATCGGTGAATTTGTCGGTTACGTTAACTCTGCCCCGTGCTGGTTCTGGTTCTTCTGGTTCTTCTGGTTCTGGCGTTGGTGCATCATAAAAGATATCAGGAGGTGGCAACGCAGCAGCTATCTCGACTGGAAGTTCTCGCAGAAGTTTCTTCGTCTGTTTGGTTCTTTCTGCTATTTTGCCAGTTGACTCTGCAATCTTTTCTGATACAGGAAGAAGGCCCTTGGTTGTTTCTGTGATGGGCCTGAATAATTGTTTTGTATCCTCTGCAAATTCAACTTGAGATTCCTGACGTTCTTGTAGTTGTTGCTTAACAGAATCACGAACAGGTAAATATTTTTTAATTGACTCTAGTCGCTCTCGTGCTAATCTAATAGAATGAGGTTCACCTATATTCATTACTGATAATATTTATAATAATTGTTTAATTTACAGCAGCAGGCAGGGTGAACCAACCAAAATTGAGTGACCAACGAGTAAACTAAACGCACTATAAAATAAAAACAAAAAGTCTAAAATAAAATAACAAAAATAACTAAACCAAACGATTTATTATCCGTTTTCAACCGTATTTGGAAATAATATCGGTTAGAAGGTTCGGTTTAGCGTTATTGACCTTATTTTTTCAGCCCCCGTAGGAACCTTTATTTTGTGAAAATAAAGTCAGGAAACCAAAATGTCTGTTCGCCCTGCCTGCTGCTGATGACAAAGATGGTGCGGCCCTTGGGCAATCGAAAATTCCCTCATACGGCCCTAGGGGTGGTTTGAGTTTGAGACCCCTGGTTTAAATGATCTCAACAACATTGTAACAAGACGTGATTCTTCTAAATTTAAGTCCACGTTAATGGATCTGTTACTTTTTTGGGCAACGTCTACCTTCGTGTTAGAAATATTTATTAATTTTATCGTCAGATTTACCCAATGAATTTGAATATTCACTAATATTAATAAAGAAATTAAGAAGTTGTTCCCGTTATACTTGCTCAATTATAATAAATAAATAAATAAATTCGGAGACCAGATTGTGAAAGTCAGCAAATGAAATAGCTTTTTGGTTGATGTTAGTATTTTAGATGATTTACATTGTGAAATATCTCTTCTCTTCTCTGTGTCATTAGTGCTGCAGTTGTGAAGGAGAATCAATAGGTTCAGAAGTGTATGTTCTTCGATTTCTTAAACCTTTTTCTTCAAGAACTTTGTGCTGGTAATGTCTGATGAACACGATTTACAGCCATTAGTTAAATTCGTGAGTGACAAAAACGTCTACCACATCCTAAAAGAAGACATGATTGAAAAACTTAAGAAATACCTATACATGTACATCTAATCGTGTGATGCAATTAAAGCAGAACCCTTTGGTGGTGTCCCAAACTACTCTCTACAAGCACAGCTGTGAAATTTTTGTATCAGTTCAACATACCAGTAACTGTTTTTCAAACTTCATTTGTAATAAAATAAACTTTTCTTTTAATTGCCCCTATTAAGCTATAACCTGGTGGTTTTCGTCCGCATTTTATGACAAATACACGTTTACATTCTTAGTACGGTGACAAGGAAGTAATATTTTACCTTATGTTTACAAACATATACTTTTTACCTGCCGGTCTGGCTACATTTCTGCCGCACCATGTTTTCACCACTGACCGTAATTTGACATCTACGGTTTTTAAATGAAAATATTTTAGTTGAGATGCTTGGTAACTTGCACAGAGCTAATTTTTTTGTATGTTTATTTTGTTCTTTTATCATAATACTTTTAAAAAATCACATAATCCGATAAATATCTTTTTGATGGGGGAATGGGAAGCACGGGGATGGGGGTGGGGGAGTAAGCAAAAGGAGATAGGAAATAAACAGGTTGCAAATTAGCTGTCACTTCCTTACCTTCTACAACCAAAGATATGTATCCTAGTTAGACAGCTAACTTTAATTTCTCACAGGAAAACTGGCACGTGTAACAGACAGCTAGCTTTATTTCTCATTGGAAAACTGGCACGTGTAATAGACGGCTAGCTTTATTTCTCATTGGAAAACTGGCACGTGTCAAAATTAACATGTATTATTCAATAGGTAATGAAGTGCACATCTGAGCGAGTCAATGTTTTCCGAATTCGGTCGTGTATAAAATGCACCCGATTGTAATGAACGAATGAACGTACATACTGATCTCTGTCATATAATGTGCCGGTAGATCGAGGTCTAACGAAAATTTAAAATTAACAGAACAAACAGCATCGTGCGACGGCAGACCTTGCTATTCACTGCTCTATGGTGGGCGTACTGTGTACTTGCGTGAATATGTGTTTCAGAGATTTTCGAAGAAAAGGCCGGATTTTTATGCAATATACTCATCCATACGTGATTGTCTAGTTGCTCTCCGCACAATTCGAAACGGTAAACTTGTCCCTCGGGATATGATCTTTTGATATTTGGATAAATACTAATTGCCGCCTTGGGGGAAGAAATACAAAGGTGTGTCCATAAATAAATTTTTACTTCAAAGAACTCTGTGGACCATTATAATAATTGACACCGAAATAATTACACGCAACATCATCCTTTTATCAGGAATTAGTTAAGACATAACGAAATGGAAATACCAAGTCATTTCAGTAAGAAAAGAAATTAATTCCTGTAAGTAACTTAAGTCTATTTAGTATTGCCAATAACCACAGAAGCGCACACACTAGTGAACCAAGGAAATGAACCACGATTGACTTGACAAGATAACGCAAAGATAGCACATCTGCTCACACATTACACGAACACAACTGTCAACGGAGTAACCATTATCTACTGTTGTACAATGTTGAGAACGTCGTTGCTCAAACTTTGGTGTACCTGCATACAAATTGAAGCAAAAGTTGAACAACCAAAATGTAATCAATAATTACACATTGCACGTCTACGAAACTTTCAGTAGTTTCTAGTAGCCAGTGCAAACATTTATTATTATGCAGAAGATAAATTCATACTAAAGTAATACTGACAATATTGGCGCTATATAGCCATTCTTGTGCTGACGTACGGCTAAACTATATATATATATATATATATATATATATATATATATATATATATATATACACACACACACACACATACCACAACATGGCAAACAGATATAAAACAATCAAAAGAACATTCTTTTCAATGCTGATAATAAAGTGGAGATAATACAAGTTGATGAAGATCTGGGGCTAAGGAAGCATTATTGTTTTTTAAGATCTACTTTTATTATTATTATTATTATTATTATTATTGTCACACCTAGAAGCCAGATTTACGAAGTAAACATCACAGCCCTCGTGTAAACTAAGTGTCACAACCACTATTAGAAGCATTGTTCATGCATCACTAATTATCTTAATAGCATTGTTCAATATATATGTTCACATATACACATACATCTGCCCCCACTCTTGTAATTGCAACTAAACACATTAAAATAAATAAAAAAATTCAAGTTTCTGTCTTTAAATACCATCAAACAGTTGAACATAGACTTAATGAAATGTAGCCTTTGCTTTTCCCAGTAGTTCAGTAAGGGGTTTGAAGGTAATGCAAGTGTCATTTGTATTAATCTTTGCACTCATTAGAGACTGGATGGTACTGTTGCGCAAACTTGTCCAAAACTCTTGATCAATTTTTCTCTGCCTAGAAATTAATCTTTCTGCATCTTCTGGTTCGTCTTGCTATGTCAACGGGTGTCATATACCCCAGAATACCTAAGTGTTGTCAGAATATTTGCGGTATGTGCAAACAAGATGCTCAGCCTTGCTTCTGCACTTTGCAAGCCAAATCCCATCCAGGAGTTCTAAACTTTTGTTTGGATGGGCTTTGTTTGCTTTGCAGATGGCTCATCCTTCCCTGAATCACATCTATATTTTGACATTTTGTCTTAAAAAATTAATCACACTTGTACACATATCTGACTAGTGAAATAATCACATTTTGAATTTCATATAAGGAGTAAATTCTAACTTTAATTAAACATTTCCGCAGATCACAAAGTTTATAATATTTAATTAATACAGCTTAAATATTTTCATTCAGGCAATGATGTGTAATAATGTTTGTTCTTCAACACACATCTCTTTGCTTTACCCAACTTCAAACGCATTGGATTGTTCTACTTTGTGTACTTTACCTATGCAAATTAGCCTAATGGGCTTTCTCACAGCAATGTTACTTAATATGACATCACCCAACATATTCTCAGCCAATTAAAGAACAGTTTCAGGGATTTTTCTATAGATGGAAATGACTGAAATCTCAACTATGTGAAATTTACATTTTAAATATTAAAATTTTGTCTATATACTTAAATAGTTATAACATAAAAAAATTGTTCATCAAAAATCTTAGAACATATACTAAGATATATCATCACAAAATAGTATGTGATGTGATGTGATTATGATTTTTAACGTAGCTTTAACAATTTTTCAGTCATATCGCTACGATGTCTGCAGTGTGGCAGTTTATAGTGATGTCTAGCACTGGGGCATCATGCCGCAGACATGTAGCATGATGTCCCACCCAGTCACATTATCCTGACACCAGGCCGACCAGTCCTAACACTAACCTCTTAATGCTGAGCGCCAAGCGAGGCAGCTGTTAGTACCATTTTTGTATGTCTTTGGTATGACTCGACCGGGGATCGAACCCACGACCTCCCGCATCCGAGGCGGACGCTCTAACCACTAGGCCACCGGAGCGGTCCAAAATAGTATGAACAGGGCTTTAAACTGTTAATTTTTGTTCAGGATTGAATATTATATTTTAAGGTAATTCTTACCTATAAGCAACATGTTTACTTGGATATGAGTTCAGAACACTGGTTTTTCTTTTGGAAAAAAAAACATGGTCTACATGATGTTGGTCAGATTATTTGCTAAATTTAAGTCAACAGACCTGACTTTGTTGATGAATTTTTGGAAAATTCCACTGTAAATGAACTTGATTCAGGGCATTTTGTTGTGTTATAAGTCATGTGACAGTCTGTATACAAGTTTGAAGAGAACATATTATTTCATACCTACTTGAAGTACAGCTTTAAAATCATTGTTAGTTGTGTTCAGATGTAATTTGAGAGGAATTATTTCTTAGAAAAGTATTCAATATAATTACAAAGTGCTCATTTACATTTTGGACTAAATCACTATTTTGGGATTATTGTAAATTCATTCAAGGTCATTCTGGATTATATCATTGTGATACATCATAATTGTTTGCACATCAGCTCAATCGAGGTTACTGGCACATCAGCACATTAAATACTGAAATTCATTCGGAACACTCTGTACTTTGGACTTTTGATAGAGCTTTTAGGATTATTTGGTGGTTAATTGAAAATACCATAAGTTCCTTTTAAATTTTCGCTTTCTAAGGAAAATAAATTATTTATTGAATTTTACTTGCTGGTTTCTCTTTGTTTTGTTCCTCAGTACAAGACTAAAGAGTTGTAACAAAACACACTCAATTTTATACTCATTATGGTCAAGAACCCTCAGTTTTATTCTCTTTACGGTCAAACAAATTTATAGTCCTTAAGCTCAATCAAACAATTATGGTCAGTTACACTCAATTTTATGCTACTCATATTCAAGAACTCTCAATTTTATACTCCTTATCGTCAGACACACTCAATTTTATACTCCTTATGGTACAGCACACTCAATTTTATACTCCTTATGGTCAGACACACTCAATTTTATACTCCTTATGGTCAGACACACTCTATTTTATACTCCTTATGGTACAGCACACTCAATTATATACCTCTTATGGTACAGCACACTCAATTATATACCTCTTATGGTACAGCACACTCAATTTTATACTCATTATGGTACAGCACACTCAATTTTATACCCCTTATGGTACAGCACACTCAATTTTATAATCATTATGGTCAAGAACCCTCAGTTTTACTTTTTATGGTCAAACACAATTTTATACTAAGCTCAAGCAAACAATTATGGTCAGTCACACTCAATTTTATTCTACTTACAATCAAGAACTCTCAATTTTATACTCTTTATGGTTGAACACTCAATTTTATGCTTCTTATGGTACAGCACACTCTATTTCATACTCCTTATGGTCAAGCGCCCACAAATTTATACAATGTATACTTCATTTTGCTTCCATGGTAATATAAAATACTGAATATGGAAAATTGTAAATATATAACATGATACCTCTATTCCCTTGCTTGGTATCAAATTTGGTTGAAATAACTTCAGTTGTTTGTAAGTTATGCTCATGAATGACAAAACTACCTCAAACCTTCAATCAGTCACTTCAGAAAGGCAAAACCACCTCAAACTTTCTAACGACCACTTTAAAAAGACAAAATACCTCAAACCTTTTATCATCCACCTTAAAAAGAACAAATCTATCTCAAAAAATTCAATCAGCCACCTTAAAGAGGCAAAACTTGAACCTTCGATAACCACCTTAAACATACAAAACAACCTCAAACCTCCAAGCACTCACCTTAAAAGACAAAACTACCTCCAACCTTCAATCACCCACCTTAAAAATCAGAAATATATAGACGTATAAAATGGTACAGAGTTAAACAACAAAGCAAAATAAACCATCATGGCCTTCAGATTTAGATCATCAACAGGTAAGATTCTCCATAAGCACAAATGGCCCCCAGGTAAATTCATCAACAGGTACTCAACATAAGCTCACATGGCATCCAGGTAAGATCATTAGTATGTAACACATTGCTCACATGGCATTTAGGCAAGATCATCAACAGGTCCATAAGCTCACACTGCAAAGTCATCAACAGGCGAGACACCAGCCCTTTGACAAGATCATCAACAGGTGAGACACCAGCCCTTCAACAAGATCATCAACAGGTGAGAGGCTCTATACCAGCCCTTTGACAAGATCATTACAACAAATTGGCAAGTTAAGTGTCTCATCTCAAAACCGGCATTGTCATACCTACAATATGACTGATCCCATGGACTGAAAAAAAGGGATTCCTTTTAGTACAGAACTCAAGTTTGCACATTAACTTTTTCTCTGGATCTTCTGAAATATTTTACACCCATGGGAGGTATTTCTTTTTTAGCCGATAAGAACATCAACCCCTAGGTTTGGTAACAGAATAGGGACTTCTAAAAGTAAAATGATTGTGGACAAAAATTAAGATAGTTTCAAGTACAAAATAACTCTCAATATGAGCTTACTATCAATTCAGACTGAGTGAAGCACCAGCTATCTTAAACATGAAACAGACAACTACTGTTTCAGATAATGTCAGAGTCCTAATAGCAAAGTTAAAAATAACTGACAACTCTGCTTGTATTTATGTTGTCTACTGGTACTAAATCTGAACATACCATCTGCTTGATAGTTAAGAACAGTACACAAACCAACCCTGTAACAGGGGACAACTCTCAATGCATTGCATTTATTACTCATAGTTTTGGAAACAGTCTCGGCCATCAAAGAAGTGTTTTTGCTGTAAATGGAAGTTTCTACCTTAGTTTGATAATTCAACACCCAAACCTGTACTGATATTGATTGATATTGATTGATATTTTGTGGGCAGATCTCGCTTACCGTTTAAATCATACCATTTCATGCAGACAAGCTTGTCCTCAAAAATGAGTTTATATTTTAGACACTAACTGCAGACCAGCCACCTTGAGTGGAATGAAAATCAGGATGCCAAAGGAAAAAAAAATCCAGATCTGTATTTGTGGCCGTACATTTACAAAAACTATACAAAGGAATCGACATCTCTGCTATTTTTTCTTTGTGCTTTTCCATTTTTTTCTTTTATGCTGACATTTTGTGTTACTTCCATTAACACAATAAATATCAAAATAAAAGATGAAAATGGAAACATTTCTGCATCACTTTTGCTCTCTTTGCACAACCATCATGAATCAAAAGGTACTTTAAAAAATTTTTTGCATTTTAAAACTCGTGATTTTGGGGGAAAAAAAAAGAGAAATCATGATTTAAATCCTGAGTAAATCAGATAAGTGGCAGGTCTGTAACTGGTATTTCTCATGACTCTTGAGTTACAGTCAGAAGGGTCCTCTTGGCAGCAATGCGTACAGAATATTTCTGGATTACATCCTATGTTTGACAACTTGCAAATCCATTTGGAATAACACAACCCTGCATATCGTGGTCATTTTGAATTTTATGGCTATGATGGACAACAACTTCAAATAAGCATTTTCTTGAGAAATTGTGAACAAAAACTTCAAATTCCAAATTGTTTTGCTCTTTCTTCAGAAAATGCATGGAGTGGTTTATAGAATGTTTAAAGTCAAACTTGATCAAAAAGCATCTTTGGAAATTTTTATTATGTACAGGAATAATTTATGCCTTGTCTCTTGCTAAGTGACTGAGTTTTATATAACACATTTAAATACAACACTGGATTTGGATCAATGTTCTTTAATAAATGGGAATTTTCATATTATTTTAAAATCTATTTTGACATTAATTTCTTTACACCTTTGACAATAAAAGTCAAGAAGGTTTTTTTTCTTTTCTTGTCTTCAAACCAACAAAAGTTCCTTCTCTTACTTCACCCATAAATTCTGCTTCCCTTTCCATGTTTTAATCAAGATAAAACAGCTAAAATTGGAAATGGATTGGTTTCTAAAATATACTTTTATTGCACAACATATATCATAAACCAAGAGTTTTTCTGACTGTCCTTTCTGCAACTTCATTGAACTTTTTCCTATCCTCTCTCCATGTTTTTGCTGCATCGACATTGGCTGCACTCTCGTCATTGGGTTCTGCAACAAAAATACCCCAACATTTTAACAAGTACTAACAAAAGTATCCTGAACGGTACATTATACACCTAATGTGAAATGTATACTTTACACCAACCATCAAACGTACATGAAACACCAACTGTATAATGGTACACTATACAACAATCATGAAAGGCACATTAAACACCAGTCATGAATGGTACATTATACACCAACTGTGAATGGTACAGTATACACCAACTGTGAACAGTACAATATACATGGATCATGAACAGTATGTTATACACCAGCTGTGAATGGTGTGCCAACAGAGAATGGTACATTATACACCAACTGTGAATGGTACTCTACACACCAACTGTGAATAGTAGATTAAGCACCAACTGTTGATGGTATATTACACATCAACTGTGAATGGTACATTATATACCATCTGTGAATGTTACACTATACACTAATCATGAATGGTACATTAAACACCAAGCATGAATGGTACATTATACACCAAGCTTGAATGTTACATTATACACCAACTGTGAATGGTACATTATACACCAACTATAAATGGTACATTATATATCAATCATGAATAGTATGTTATACACCAGCTGTGAATGGTTCATTATCTGCCAACAGAGAATGGTACATTACATACCAACCATGATTGGTACACTACACACCAACTGTGAATGGTATATTAAATACCAACTGTGAATGGTACATTATATACCAGCTATGAATGGTATATTATACACCAACTGTGAATGGTACATTATATACAAACTGTGAATGGTACATTATACACCAATTGTGATTGGTACATTATACACCAATTGTGATTGGTACATTACACATCAACTGTGAATGGTACATTATACCCCAACCTGTGTTAAAAAGTCCTTTATGTAGGCACCAGTAGGGCATGTGCGAGTCTGAAGACTGTTGACCAAAGGATCTCAATGACCTGGACATTTAAGGTATACGTTCCTGAACTAACGTTTTTGTGGTAAAACAACTACTTTCTTATTAGAATTGCCATCACAGTGACCTCTGACCTCTAACTCACAGAGTATACTGCTTTCTTTATTACCCTAAATGCAAGCCATCTACAAAAATGTGTTCAGGAACTTGCTCTACAAAACCCATTTTTCTCTGAGCATTAATGATCATGACCTTTGACTTTTTCACCCTAAAATCAATTGGCTTCTTCAACATGTTGAGTGCAAACACTGATCCACATACGTGGTCAAGAACTGAAGTTATTATGCAGAAATCATTTTTCTTGTCACTTACAGTGACAATGACCTTTGACCTCAAAATCAATAGGCTTCCTTCTTACCCAACATGCAGGTCATCCACAAAGTTTGGTGAAGGCACTGAAAACCATTTTCTTCTTTCAGTAACATTATACTTGACCTCTGACCTGAAATCATAAGGTTTCTTCTTTACCTCAAGTGCAAGCCTTATGCAAAGTATGGTCTAGTTATGTGATGAAGAAGTAATGTTTTTTTTGTGGAAACAATTTTTTCTTTCAGTTATAGTGACCTTGACATTTAAACTGTCAACCCTAAAATCAGCAGGATTTTTCCGTAACCCAAGTGCAAGCCATCTGCAACATTTGGTCATGGTATGTTAGGCAAACTGATGCCATTATGCAGAAACCATTTTTCTGCTTTTAGTTACAGTCACTTTGACATTTGACCTTTTGGCCCAATAATAGATAGGCTCCTTCCTTAACATAAGTGCAAGGTATTTACAAAATGTGGTCCATTTTTTATTTCTTAATTACAGTGACCTTGACTTTTAACCTCACAATTTGTAAGGTTATTCATCAACCTAAATGCAAGTCACACACACAGTATGGTAAACTGTAGATGATAGAGAACTTGATTTATTGTGCTAAAAGGGTAATGGTCACATATGGAGGGACAGTGACATATGGCTACATACACAGAGACAAAATAGTACATTGCCTTACCACAACTAGTGTAAATCACATAATATTAGCAAGTACAACATTCAGAAAATTTAGCAAACTAATTTTTACTAAAATTGTATACCTTTCAAAAATTCTCTGACAAAGAGATAACTCTATTAGCCATAAATGAATCACTAATTGGCCAGACAGTTCCTGAACAGGGATCAGATATTAGTCACTATCAATTAGTAAGCACACAGGACCTAAGGATGTTGAATAAAAATTACTGTTGTATGAAAAAATACTGTGATTGAGGCTATGTGGTTAATTTTATTTAAAATCCAGCAAAGCTTGAAGACTATGCATAGAAGGTTTCAAGAATAAGGAGACAGGCATACCTGTCAAAACAATCAAGGATCTAACAGGCATAACAGGCAATAAATGCCAAGACATATCTGTCAAAACAATCAAGGATCTAACAGGCAATAAACGCCAAGACATATCTGTCAAAACAATCAAGGATCTAACGGGCAATAAACGCCAAGACATATCTGTCAAAACAATCAAGGATCTAACGGGCAATAAACGCCAAGACATATCTGTCAAAACAATCAAGGATCTAACAGGCAATAAACGCCAAGACATATCTGTCAAAACAATCAAGGATCTAACGGGCAATAAACGCCAAGACATATCTGTCAAAACAATCAAGGATCTAACGGGCAATAAACGCCAAGACATATCTGTCAAAACAATCAAGGCTCTAACAGGCAATAAACGCCAAGACATATCTGTCAAAACAATCAAGGCTCTAACAGGCAATAAACGCCAAGACATATCTGTCAAAACAATCAAGGATCTAACAGGCAATAAACGCCAAGACATATCTGTCAAAACAATCAAAGATCTAACAGGCAATAAACGCCAAGACATATCTGTCAAAACAATCAAGGATCTAACAGGCAATAAACGCCAAGACATATCTGTCAAAACAATCAGGGATCTAACTGAACATAAAAACCAAGGCATATCAGTCAAAACAAACAGATATCTAACAGACAATAAAAAGCAAGGCATATGTCAAAACAATCAGGGATCTAACAGACAATAAAAACCAAGTCATATGTCAAAACAATCAGGGATCTAACAGACAATAAAGGCCAATGCATATCTGTTAAAACAATCAGGGATCTAATAGACAATAAAAGCCAATGCATATCTGGATCTAACATACAACAAAGGCCAAGGCATACCTGTTAAAACAATCAGGGGTCTAACAGACAATAAAGGCCAAGACATACATCAAAACACTCTGGGATCTAACAGAAACATCAGGCACCTATGCAGTGATAGAAACCAACACATCTGAGACAAACCAAGCACAATCTTTAAAAATAATTCTAAATGATGAAAGCCTGGACTAAAAGTTTTCAGTCATCAATCCTACTAATCAAAAGATTCTTCTCACACATAAACTGCATTATCATCGCGTTTGGTACAATTAACATGCATCTTCCTGTAGAACAGAAACAGACCCTGATCTGCCACCACATAATGTAACAGCAGATCTGGCACATTATCTGATGGTTAATCTGGATATATGACATTTGCAGCTGGATCCAACTTATCGGCAAGTATGTATGGTACTATTTATTTGCTATCGTGGGCAGTGTTCAAAACATCTGATAGCCCGACATCCAGGACCCCTTGCATATTCTAAGTGATGTGCCCACTCGACTTGTCAAAATAATCTAGTTTGCCTGAGAAAACTTTGATTGTGCTGATGAAATGCAGACTTTTAATTACAAGTTGTTCAAAGACTAGTAAATTATTAGTATTTATCCCCATTACCTTTATGAAGATGTTCTACTTTTTGTACTGCCATTGAAAGCCGTAAATTTTGCTTTATATGAAATATTATGAGATCTGAAAAAAAAACTCGAGTCAATTTAGTATGATTCTCTTTATTTCTTTCCATATTTAAAATACAGCAATTGCAACGTTGAGTGACAAATGATAGTAAAAAAATTGGGCCTTCTTGGGTACATGGAATTGGAGCCAGGAATCTGAGTCAGGCCTTCTTGGGCACATGGAATTGGAGCCAGGAATCTGAGTCAGGACTTGTGATTTTCTTAAAGTCAACAGCCCTGAACCTGTACCTAAATAATATTCTTTCTGCACTGGCGGATGTCAATTTTCACTGGATTTGTGGGTGCTTCAAACCACAAATGTCCAGACGCAGCCAATAATGACATGCATGTGAAGACCCTTCACTGTCCAAGTTCTATCGTAAGGACATAAGACTAAATGAAAATGTAATTTTAGGGGGGAAAAAAAAGCTACAAATAACCGATACCCTAAAAAAATTAATGAATTTAAAGAATATGAACTGTACATAAAAAATTTTAAAAAAATGCCTGGACCCATTTAAAGTGAGACGTTGATCACTATCAGAAGCTGAGCATGTAACTGGTGTATTAAAAAATATCTTTATGCTTAATGTTGATACTAGATCAGTCTGGATCAGGAAAAACATCTATTATTTGAAACCGAACACGATCTTTGTTGTGGAACGATATGTTAAAGTGTTTCGATACTGGGTTATCCTTCTTGGATACAAAGTTGGATAACAATCCACTGCCTTGATACACTTTTATACAATGCTGGATAACAATCCACTACCTTGATACACTTATAAACACAGCTGGATGACAATCCACTGCCATGATACACTTGTAGTTGGATAGCAATCCACTGCCTTGATACACTTTTATACAATGTTGGATAACAATCCACTACGTTGATAAACTTATAAACACAGCTGGATTACAATCCACTGCCTTGATACACATGGATGCAAAGCTGGATAATAATCCACTGCTTTGATAAACTTGGATACACTTGGATGCAAAGCTGGATAACAATCCACTGCCTTTATATACTTGTACACAAAGTTGGATAACAATCCACCACCTATAACATTAAACAAAATACAGCAAAAACCCTCAAAAACAAAACTCCTGGGGATCCAATAATGTGAAAAAATATATCTTTTGCAAAGTTTTTATTTAACAAGAGAAAGAGCGAGCGAGAGATAATATATTTAATAAATTTAACAGCAAAATATAGTAAACAATTCTACAATAACAGCAGCAAATAATCATCGAACTATAAAAACATGCATACACAGATATTCACTTTTTAACAAAATACCTTACAACACAACAGAATTGCACACAATTTCTGTCAAAGTCAATTCATAATTTCAAAGCCTTTGTTTTTCTAGTGCAAATCGAAACATAAAAAAGCTGGGTAGAAAATAATGTTGAAACACAGTGTTACAACTTGAGATCAAATATGTGGCTATCAGAAAGTCTCATAAGAACAGATGATTTTATTGGACATTCAAGAAAACAAAACAATCACATATGTTACGTATATGTAATTTAATTACTTGTGTGTTAGTTTTAAATTCTTCTTTTTTATATTTTTGTTTCATTACATTTTATTGTAATGATAATTTTCACGGGATTTGATATTTTTTTGGAAAATTCAGTCTTTTGTTTTGACCTGATTAAACGCAAAAGTGTTGCTCTATTACTATTTTAGCTCACCTTAGTTGAGGGATTTGTAAACACTAAGTGAAAATGATTGGTTATTACCAAGGTCATGTTCGGCCCACATGTTAGCTATGTTGTAAACAGTTTTTTTATTATTCATTTCCAGCGTGAGGATCTGATTCTTAGCTAGGGCTATTCTGGCCTACATGTAAATTGGCATTTTTTTTACTGTACTGTTCGATGATTAAGTGACCACGTGACCCATCATGTGGGTCTGAAATGACGTTTTAGTTGGGTTTAACACTCATATCTCAGTGAAATTTTGTCAGTCGTACAATTGTACCTTTGGGCTCAAGGTATTTGTCTTCTTGTTGCCATCTGAGTTGATTTTCATATTTAAAATAATTTATTCATCCTGGAAAATACTCTTCTTCAATGAAATACTTGGACAAAGACATTTACTAAATTATTTGGAATTCAAAAGCCGGAATTATATTCTTGGTGACTCAACAAGGAACTGTTGACACATCAACACAAACTGATTATAGAGGACATCATCGCCTTCCACATTGGAACTTCACTGAGATTCGAACCTGGATTCAATTAGAACTTTTTAGTGATACGACTTATATTTTTAGATTCAAGGATTAATTTTTGGATTATACTCATAAACCGTAAGTCCTATTTCATATTTTTACCTTGTTTTCTGGGGAAATAAATTATTTTGTTAAAACTTACAAAGCTTGTTAGCTTCACTGTTTTCATTTGTTACTTTTGTACCAGCCTACATGTAACAAAAGAAAACTGTGTTACTCGTCCTTGGGATATATAAATTTTGGCTAAAATATTTCAGAAAATTGTTTTTCGAAATTTAAATTCCCCTAATTTTTAAATCCCAAGTACTATTTCATATTTTGTTTGAAATCTTTAGTGAAAACAACAGGCTTTTTTTCACAGTATCATCAAAAGTAGAGAATTTTAAAATTTTATCCAGGAGTGTTTGGAAATTTTGAAAATGGATGCCCAGCTAAAAAAGTTGGAATTAGAGATAAGACAGGTTCAGTTTCAGATAGAAAAGATACAAATGGAAAGAGAAAGGGAAGTCAGACAGATGCAATTTGAGAAAGAAAAAGCAGATAGAAAAGACAGGCTAATGCAAATGCAAATGCAAACTGAGAAAGAAAAACTAAATATGCAAATGCAAAAAGAGAAGGATGAAAGGGAATTCCAAATTAGAATGAAAGAATTAGAGCTGGCAAAAGGAAAACACTCTCCTATTTTTGATGTTTTCAAAAATATCAAGTCAGTACCCCCTTTTCTGGAAAAAGAAGTAGACAGTTATTTTCCTTATTTTGAAAAAATTGCTGAAAATTTGAAGTGGCCAAGGGAGTACTGGACTTTATTATTACAATGTGTACTTACTGGTAGAGCTCGTGATATTTACATTTCACTGTCACTACAGCAGAGTGCTGACTGTGATGTGGTTAAGGACTGTATTTTAAAGGGTTATGAGTTAGTCCCTGAGCTTTATCGGCAAAAATTCAGGAATTCTAGAAAATCAACTCACCAGACCTATGTTGAATTTGCATGGGAAAAAGCACAACAATTTGATAGGTGGTGCTCTTTTAGAAAGGTCAACAAAGATTACAGAAGTCTCAGACAGCTCATGTTACTTGAAGAGTTTAAGAACTGTGTCGATAGTGACATTAAGATTTATCTTGAAGAGCATGAGATCAAAACCTTGGAAAATGCTGCTCTTGCTGCTGACAAGTATTCCTTAACTCATAAAGTTTCTGTTGTAGGCAAATCTTTCACTCGGCAGTCTACTGGTAAAAAGGTATTTCAGCTTAATACGACACCTTCTAAAACTCAATCTGGCACAACTTTTAAAAATCAAGCTTCTGATTAACTTGATTCAAAATCCTTGTCTCTTCCTACATGTACCTACTGCAAGAAGAAAGGACACGTTATTTCTGATTGCTTCAAACTGAAATATAAGCATCAGAATCAAGACAGACCTAACCCAAATGCTCTTATTTCTAAGAGGTCAAGGTCACAGTCATGCACTGAAAGCAATACATTTGTTGGGTCTAATAAACCCCAGTCTGCTTTTATTATGGTGAATTATGAACCATTCATGTTGAAGAGTTCCATATCACTCTTGGGTGATTTGGCCAATCCTATCCCTATTAAAACATTATGGGATAGAGGAGCTTCTCAGAGTCTTTTATTATCAGGTACTTTGCCTTTTTCTGAGAAGTCCTGTTCTAATGAGAGTGTTCTCATTCAGGGAGTAGAGTGCAGCTTTGTTAATGTTCCTCTCCATTCTGTAAATTTGTCATCAGACTTAGTTTCAGGACCTGTGACAGTCGGTATTTTGCATTCTTTACCCGTTGAGGGTATTCATTTGTTACTAGGCAATGACCTAGCTGTAGACAAGGTTGTGGTTAATCCACTTGTAACTACAAGCCTTCTTTGGATCAGAAAGTTGATCCTATTGAAAAAGAATTCCCTGATTTATACCCAGCTTGTGCAATTACTAGAGCTATGGCAAAGAAAGCTCTTGAGAATGATTTTGATAAGGAAAATATTCCTTTAGCTGACACATGTATTGGTCAGGCTTTTGATGAGGTCACTTTCACTCCTTGTTTGGATCAATCAAAAGGTATTGATCACAATGATCCTCTATTAACTACTCATTCTCTTTTATCTAATCAGGGTGTTAAATGACAATCACTTGTCGTCGAACAGGACAAAGATCCTGAGATCACCTGTTTGTTTCAGAGGACCATTAGTGAAACTGAAGCCAATGAAGTACCTGTCTGTTATTTCATTAAAAATGGAATTCTTATGAGAAAATGGAGACCTCCCGAGGTACCTGCTGGTGACGAGTGGTCAGTGAACTATCAGATTGTAGTTCCAAAATCTTACAGACAGGAAATACTTAGTTTGGCCCATGAAACTCCTCTGGCTGGTCATTTAGGGATTAATAAGACTTATCACAAGATCCTGACTCACTTTTATTGGCCAAAAATCAAAAGTGATGTTTGTAAATTTTCTAGATCTTGTCATACAGTATAAAAACCCAATCAGAAGATACCTAAGGCTCATCTACAACCTATTCCCACATCTGATGAACCAATTAGCAGAATTATGGTAGACTGTGTTGGTCCTTTACCTAAGACCAAGTCAGGCAACCAATATTTGTTGACCATTATGTGTGCATCAGCAAGATTCCCTGAGGCAATTCCTTTGAGGAATATTAAAACCAAAACTATAGCAAAAGCTTTGATAAAGATTTTTACTCAATTTGGCCTTCCTAAATTTGTCCAATCTGGTCAAGGGACAAATTTTATGTCTGGAATTCTCCAGCCTGTTATGCTTGAATTTGGCACTCAGCAATTCAAGTCAAAAGTGAAATTATGGTTTCACAGAACTTTAATTGAGAGAAGTTTTGAGTCTTGTAATAGAGCTCATTCTCTCTTGCTCATTCTTCAAAATTTTCTTCAAATTAGATTTTACAGCCCTTACAAAGTTAAGAAGAAAATGAACGAGTTAAATTATATTAGTACTCTGATCTAAATAAATTACTGGAGTACTAGTATATTGAAAGAGATAGCCAAGTAAATCATGCAGTTAATTTAGTTGTACCTGTCCCACCAACTGAGGATTTATGTGAAGGAATTCAATCAGATACTACTGATTTTGGAGCGACAAATCTTCAGAATTCGGAAATTATGAAAAATCTGGACCAGAAACTTTTACATTTGCAACAACAAGAAAAGAATGAACTTAAACAGTTGTTATTCGAATATGAGCACTAGTTTCCAGATATTCCTATGAGGACAAACAAAATTTTTCATGACGCTGAAATTGTAGATTCAAAACCTGCGAAACAACACCCATACAGGATGAACCCCTCTCAAACAGGAATACTTGAAAAAGGAAATTCAGTATTTACTGGAGAATGATTTCATAGAGCCCAGTAAAAGTGACTGGAGTTCACCATGTATACTTGTTCCCAAACCAGATAAAACTTTCCGTATGTGCACTGATTATAGGAAGGTGAACAGTGTGACAAAAACAGATTAATTTCCATTACCAAGAATCAATGGCTATATTGATAAAATTGGAAATGCCAAGTACGTCACCAAATTTGACCTTCTGAAAGGATTTTGGCAAATTTCACTAACGGAAAGGGCAAAGGAAATTTCGGCATTTGTGACTCCAGATGGACTCTATCAATATAAAGTAATGCCATTCGTGATGAAGGGTTCCTAAAGTACCTTTCAATGTTTGATGAATATGATTACCTCTGATGTAGATAATTGTGATGCTTGCATCGATGATGTCATCATCTACAATGACACCTGGAAAGAACATCTAGCAACAATTCAGAAATTCTCTTACAGACTCACTGATGCAAATTTGACAACCAATTTATCTATCTAAATGTGAGTTTGCCGTGCTTGTGTAACTTTTCTAGGACATATTGTGGGACATGGACAAGTTAAACATATAGATGCTAAGGTCAAGGCTATCTCTGATACTATCGGAAATATTGTTCCAATTTTTCTAATATTACTGAACCCCTGACAAACTTGTTGAGAAAGAAAAACAAGTTTCTTTGGACTGAAAAATGTCAGGAGGCTTTTGATAGGTTAAAAGCCATACAAAAAGTGCGCCGGTTCTTACAGCTCCAAATTTCAGTCAATCTTTTAAACTATCTGTTGATGTGAGTGATGTTGAGGTTGGAGCAGTATTGATTCAAGAAGATAGAAATGGTGTTAATCATCCAGTGTGCTATTTCTCTAAGAAATTAAATAAGCACCAAAGGAATTACTCAACAATTGAGAAGGAATGTTTGACTTTAATATTGGCATTACAGCATTTTGAAGTTTACATTAGTTCAGCCCCTTCTCCAGTTGTTGTGTTCAGTGATCACAACCCCCTTACTTTCATCAACAAGATGAAAAATAAAAATCAAAGCTTATTAAGGTGGAGTTTGTTTTTACAAGAATATAATCTTCAGATCAGGCACATCAAAGGAAAAGACAATTTAATTGCAGATGCACTTTCCCGTGTATAGAAATAATATTTCATGTACCCTTTATATAATTCAAGAGTTCTTCTTATGTAATTTTGTTTTACCTCATGTATAATTTACAGATGGTAAAAAGAAAGCTTTATTACATAAATCTTTCTTTTCCTTTATGGGGGGGAAGTGTTACATACATGTAATTTAATTACTTGTGTGTTGGTTTTAAATTCTTTTTTATTTTTGTTTCATTACATTTTATTGTAATGATAATTTTCATGGGATTTGATATTTTTTTTAGAAAATTCAGTCTTTTATTTGATCTGATTAGAATGCAAAAGTGTTGCTCTATTACTATTTTTAGCTCACCTTGGTTGAGAGATTTGTAAACACCAAGTGAAAATGATTGGTTATTACCAAGGTCATGTTCGGCCTACGTGTTAGCTATGTTGTAAACAGTCTTTTTTATTATTCATTTCCAACGTGAGAATCTGATTCTTAGTTAGGGCTATTCTGGCCTATGTGTAAATTGGCATTTGTTTTAATGCACTGATGATTAAGTGACCACGTGACCTATCAAGCGGGTCTGAAACGTTTTAGTTTCATCCTGGAAAATACTCTTCTTCAACGAAATACTTGGACAAAGACATTTACTAAATTATTCGGAATTCAAAAGCTGTAATTATATTCTTGGTGACTCAACAAGGAACTGTTGACACATCAACACAAACTGGTTATAGAGGACATCATCGCCTTCCACATGGGAACTTCATCGAGATTCAAACCTGGATTCAATTAGAACTTTTTAGTGATAGGACTTATATTTTTAGATTCAAGGATTAATTTTTGGATTATATTCATAAACCTTAAGTCCTATTTCATATTTTTACCTTGTTTTCTAGGGAAATAAATTATTTTGTTAAAACTTACAAAGCTTGTTGGTTTCACTCTGTTCTTTTGTTACTTTTGTATGAGCCTACATGTAACACATACAAAATCGTAAATACATGCTTAGAGAAAAGTCCAATTATGGAACTGTAAGTGTGATGCAAAGTTCAAACATTCTGATTTAATACTACATATAGGGCCAAATTTTTATTTCAATTTACTGCAGTATTGTCCTGACAACTGTTACAGAAATGTATGGCACAAATGAACATTTGTAAGAAAATTACATGAAAGCAATCGAGCTTCTCTCCATTGTTGGTCCAAAAACTATGTGAGATCTATGAATACTGCACATTCATACATTTTCTCTGTGCAGAAAAACCTCATTTTAGACAAGAGTAATGGCTGAAACACCAATTACATATTTTTAAACAAAATGGCAATGATTTGATTATATACGTATGTAACTGAAGGTCATTAGCTTCAAGATCTTCATCCTTAGATAAAGTCACAGTAATTTGAGATTAGCAAACTCTCCTTCTGGTGCTGTGTTCTTGCTGATGGTCACTGATCAAAGTCAGCAGGGATATGGGACTACAACTGTATGAATGGAATAAGTTGTCTTCTAACTGCATGAATGGAATAAGTTGTCTTCTAACTGTATGAATGGAATAAGTGGTCTTCTAACTGTATGAATGGAATAAGTTGGTTTCATACAGAATTTGATGTTGAGACAGTCAGATTTAAAGACTTGAAACCGATTTTACAGTTTGTCGGTACATACCTATACCGACAGCCCTGTCTTTTTCCAGTACAGAAATTTTCTGTTCTTTTAATCTCATTTGTAATGTAAATGAAGAGTACTAATTTAAATAATCACTATAATCAGGTCTGGGAAAAGCGGTCGCTCAGTGGTTAGCGTGCCAAACTAGTAACCGAAAGGGTTTGAGTTCGAATCCTACCATCGGATCAGCCTGGGACAGCTACCTTGATGTGTCCCTGGTCAAGGCACTTAACTTCAATTACCTCAGCACCAAATAACCTACTAGTATTGATGAGTCGTAAATCACCAAACCAAATGATTCGGTCTAACCTTTTTCTCTTTCTCTCTTCCTCTTCACTTCTGCTAGCTCCAGTTCTAAACTTTATTGGTAAAAACCGGCATATGCTAGTGTAAAGGAACCTCTGACAATCAAAAAACAAAAAACCAACTGATTTTCATGTACAATATTGGTCAGTTACATTTTGCTGCTAGTCACAAGTCAACTCTAACAAAAGAAAATACATTTTAAAAAAAGTATAGTCCTACATGTACATGTACTTCAGTTGGTCTCAATTTTGTCTAGCGTGAGAAAATCATTGCCTTGCTGAGGCTACCAAAGGGATATGGCTATTCACAGGGAAATAAAAACAACTTTAAACCACTGACACTGTTGCAGTAACTTATTGTTGTAAGAATATGTAACTTGTTACTTCATCTCATTTAAAAGACATCCACTCATCTTTTTACTGCAACCAGGCAGGACTGAATTATTTTTTTTTTTGTGCATTAGAAATGCCATGTATTTTAGAAACAAAACTACTTCATTATTCTGCAGTAGATTTATCAACTAAATCCTGATATCTCAGGACCCGGTTGTGTCGACAATTTTTTACACCCCGGACGTAATCAAGATAACCGGGTTTGACTGTATTTCCTGATCCTGTTTGCTGTCCACTGAATATATGTCACTGAAAGTGTAATTTTATCAGGATCATATGCAGTGTGCTATGTAAATGTTTTATCAGGATCACAAGCAGTGTGCTATACAAATGTTTTATCAGGATCACAAGCAATGTGCTATACAAATGTTTTATCAGTATCACAATCAGTGTGCTATACAAATGTTTTATCAGGATCACAGGGAGTGTGCTAAACAAATGTTTTATCAGGATCACAAGCAGTGTGCTATACAAATGCTTTATCAGGATCACAGAGACTGTGCTAAACAAATGTTTTATCAGGATCACAAGCAGTGTGCTATACAAATGTTAATTCAGGTTCAAAAGTAGTTTGCTATGCAAATGTTTGCAGAACATGAAGAAAGTTGTTGTTGGTGTAGGGTTTAACGCCATTTTTCAGCACAAGATAGGCTATACATGGTGGCCAATGTAAATGATGGAGGAAGAACCCGGGAAAACCCCGTAAAGAACCACCGACCCATGAGAAGCTACTGGCCAGCTTTCTCACATATCCACATTGGCCAAACCCGAGACTTGAACCCACGCAGACAGAGGTGAGATGGCAGTGATCCATAACGGTGAGCACTTTCGACCACTTGGGACCCCGAACATGAAGAAAGAATTTGAGCCCAAGTGTTCTAACTATTTCCCCAAGTGCTCCAGCAAATAAGCATGTCAAACCAGTTGGTGGCACACAACGAAGCATGTCAAACCAGCTAGTGGCACACAACTGAGCATGTCAAACCAGTAGTTGGTACACAAATCAGCATGTCAAACCAGTAGGTGGTACACATATCAGCATGTCAAACCAGTAGGTGGTACACAAATCAGCATGTCAAACTAGTAGGTGGCACAGAAATGTCCATGTCAAACCTGCTAGTGGCACACAAATGAGCATGTCAAACCAGCTAAAACGCAACAGGATCATGTAAGAACTGGTCTTTGTCAATAAGTTTATTCTGGGGCCTTACCTGCCAACATACTGACAACTGAGAGCAATATTTTTTCCACACTTTGTACAGGACTCCATCTCTCAGCACTTGTCTCATATCCCATGGGGTCATCCCCTGGAGCATGTAGTATGGATATGCAGACCCTGCCGTCAGGGTATACTGTAAAGAGAGAAGAAAAAAATAAAAGTTATCTTCAGTCATTATTTTTGTTATCACAGTGTTTATCATCATCATCATTAAAACATTACTATCAATACAAGCATCAACAATGATGTTTACTCCTATAAGGGGTACATGGTTATATCTAGGATTCCTCTTCAAATTCCCAGTTGTAGTCAATAATTTAAATTGTGTCATAAACAGAATATGGCTCCCTTTCTACGATGGAATAAAGAAGGGAAAAAGCAGGAGCCAAAATAGATTGTGTCATAAAATTTAGTAGCCATCTGGAACTATCAGTGGCATCTGTATTAGTAGCCACCTGGGACTAATAGTAGCCACCAGTAGCAACGAGGAATCACTGCCATGGTATTAATTAAAAGTAAGTGTTGATCAAGATAATAATTACATGAAATTAATGAAACAATTACCATTAAGTCAGTTGATAATGCAGTAATAGGCCAAGAGAGGGTACAATATAATGTTACTTAAAATTTTGTACATCTTATGAGTATTTTATAATTTTGTTTTGTTAACTGAGACGTGATGTTAGTCAGTAACATCAGGGTTCTAAATAGATTCACAAACTGAGGAGTCAGTTGACCCTTGACCCCAAAATCTCAGGAGTCAAAATGAGAATTTCAAGAGTCAAAACTAAAATCTCGAGAGTCAATTCTTTTGGACAGTCATGGGCCCATAGCTGTGATTCCTTGTTATTGGTGGAAACAAATAATGTTTAAGATTTATTGTCTCACGCTGAATATTGAGAAATACCTGTACAGTATTTTGTTAAAAATATACAATCTCATTTTTGTAAAAGTGTTTTTCTTTCTAACTATATGTTACTGCATGTATAGTTTGTGTACGAAACAGAGAGAGGATTATTTTATACTTTATTATATTTTCAACTTTACAACAAATGTTATTATCAACTGCTCAAATCATTTCATATGCAAAAATATACCAATACAACTATGAAGGTTATATATTATTTAAATATCAATGATGTACATCACAGAACTGTCTGTTCACTTTTCCACTGGTCCTCAAATTTTCTAACAAATTTTGGAAATTGACTCTTCTTCTTCTCCTCAGAGCTGACACTATCTTTCTGCTTCTTTGGCGTCTCAATGTCAGAAAATTCATTAATGCCAGGTCGTTTCCGAGACAGAGACAGAAAAGAAAATATACTTCTTTGCACCATTGTGATTTTAAAGTTCAGAACTATGAGTTGAGTGTTATGTCCGTTCAGTTGTTTTCTGAACTACCCATTAATTAAAACATTCAAGGTTTTAAACATTTTGCCGATTTAAGCAAATTAATCGCCAATAAAACACAACCCCATGCCAAAAACTGGCTTAGTGAGAAGCCATATATTCCCATTTTATGTAACTGATTATAATTATAGTGCAATCAAACAAAATGCTGATATGCAGAAATGATTCCAGTGAAGTTGTAAATGATTCCGAACTTTTAAACATCCCGCTAAATGAAGCAACTTGCTAATAAAACAATTAAAGTTGGTCCACTTCCGTTGACAACTGGCTCTGCGAGCCGCAATAATGATATGTTCCAGTTCTGACCAGTTCATTATAATTTGATGTCCAAACATACCAATGCTGATATTTCATCAAAAGGCAAACCATTCATGTCATAATTGTTTCCTATTCCTCTATCAAAAACTTCAAACGTAATCTTAAAACAATCCAACCTAAGTCAACTAAATCTAAGCTCGACTTCAGTGAACTGTTAGCTCTGCCCAGGTAATGTGTATCTTCCGTTGGTGTGATATTATATTGGCCGTCAAGGTCTAAACTATTGCAAAGCAGATGTCAATCAGTGCCTCCAACAGTAAATTTGTTATGGACAGCGTACTCCTGGTAAGAAACTAAGCTGGAAGCGAATCAAGAGTAATTAAGATTGATGTTCCAGCCCAAATCTATGTGAGTCAAAAAGATGCACAAGTCAAAATTTCCACGCTTCAAAAATGGGTCATTTTTAAATTCCACACATCAAAACCTGAGGATATGCATCTACTGAAAACCCAAAAACTGTAAAGAACCCAAGTACTGGTATGCAAAACAGTATCACATCTGCAACTTGGTATGAATATTTTTCAGAATTATTTAATTTTTCCAGTTCTTTTGACCAGATACAGGAAAGTAAAAACATTCAATTAATTCACGAGACTTTAGATAGAACAGTCACGAAAGAGGCACGCCTAGCATTGACAGGGTTCATACAGAATCCTGAATGATAAATTCAAAGACTTTTCCCAAACTTTCAAAGACCACAAACATAGATTTCCAAGACCTATTTTCCCTAACATTTGTATACAAGTTATGTTATATGAGAAAACAACAAATGCAAAATATTACAATATTGTTCAATGATGAAATGAAACTGAATGGGCCAGAAAACCAGGAAAATTCAACTACATCCGAACCTAACAACCTTGGACAATTTTATTTGTGATTATTTAAAGAAACTAAAATGTTTGGGTCTATTTCAATTTTCAAAGACCTTTAAAGACCTCAGGGTAATCTGCTTGATTTTCCCAAACTTTCAAGGCCTTGAAAATGTTACCTCATTTTTCCCAAATTGTCAAAGACATTCAAAGACCATATGAACCCTGACTGAGTAAACTGAAACATGACAAAGTTGGGGGAATAGATGCTTTATTCAGCAACTTCTTTATAAATAAGAGAAACATAATACTGTAGCACCAATATTAACAATATTAATTAATAAACTATTCAATGTTGGATATTATCCAGAATATTGGTCAACGGCTATCGTCATACCAAGTTTGAAGAAGGGGGATGCAAATGAACCCTCCAATTACAGAGGCATTAGTCTACTACCTGTATTAAGCAAAGTGTTCACATTGATTTTAAACAACAGAATGAATGAATGGGTGGAGGAAAACAAATTACAGGCGAAGAGCAAGCAGGATTTAGAGTGAGGTATTCCACAGCAGATACTATATTTATATTATATACATTAACTTGTAAATATTTACGAAAATGTAGGGGAAGATGATATGCAGTGTTTATTGACTATGAAAACGCCTTTGACAGGATAGAGAGACGTTTACTGTACTAAAAGCTCATTAGCGGAAATATTAGTGGAAAAATGTTAAAAATCATTAAGGCAACTGATAATGATGCAAAAGTATGTGTTAAGTCCAACAGTCTTATTACTGATGTGTTTAACTGCTCTTTGGGCATGCGCCAGGTTGTGTTTTATCGCCTTACTATGTTCTTTATTTTTGAATGATTTGAAACCCTTTTTAGCTGAAAGAAACAGGGGAATGTCTGTAGAAACCTTAAAACTATTTTACTGTTTTATGCAGACGATTCAATTGTCTTTGCTGACAATGCTCACCAGTTGCAAAATATGCTCAACAGGTTGCATACATTTTGCCTAAAGTGGAAATTAAAGGTGAATATGGACACCAAGAGTGGTTGTATTTCGCAGAGGTGGCTATCTCAGAAGTTACGAAATGCGGTACTATGGCCATACCGAGGTAAAGATTGAAACACATTGTAAGAATTTAGGATGCACATTTTCTTTAAAAAAAAAACTATTGGTATATGTGTTAGAAAACTTGTCCTTGAAGGCACTGAATTCTATGCATATATTAAAGCAAAGTCTTTCAAAATTTGGCAGATATCCCGTAACTGGATTACTTCGTCTGTTTGACACGAAGATAGCTCCCATACTTAATTATGGAGCTGAGGTTCAGGGTTTTTATGATGCCAATGATATTGAAAAAGCTCATTTGTCATTTTGTAAACATATCCTTGGTACATCAAAGTCTACTCCAAATGCATTCATACATAACGAATTAGGACAAACTAGTATGCAATGTATAAGATATAAATGTATTTTGAAATATTGGCTAAGAATTCTGAAAATGCCAGAAGACAGATATTCTAAACAATGCTATGATTTACAGTAAAGATGGGCAGGGGAGGGGGAAGTTGTGATTGCTGGGCTATTTACAGTTAAGATGGGGGGAAAATTTTGATTGCTGGGCTATGTTAAAAAGCTTCTATTTACATTTGGATTTGGCAATCTTTGGTGTACTCAGGGAGTAAATGATAAAAAAACATTTCTTAGATTGCTCAGCCAGAGAAATGAAGATATTTTTAGACAAAAGCTGCAGGATGAAATTCAGTTGACGGAAAGAATGCGCTTCTATAGGTCTTTGGGAGTAGAATTTACTCGTCAAAGATATCTAGACATGTTGGGAGATAACGATCTTTGTTATATAATCACAATGCTTAGAGTGGGGAACTTGCCAATCAGAAGCAAAGATATGAAAGTATTTGCTTTGAGGAAAGATTGTGTCAAATTTGTAACGTTAACATTGAAAATGAATTCCATTTTATTACTGCCTGTCTGCTATAGGGCAAAATATATAGAAAATATTTACCCACCTTTGTATATAAAATCCAACTTTTGACAAATTTAGTTCTTTTATACACAATGATATTAGTAAAATTCTGATGACTAATTTAGCAATGTTTACTATAAAAGCCTTAAAGGTTTGAGAAACTGTTTTATCAATGACTCCTGCTACATAAGACTTTAAATCAATATCACAAATCTTGCTCCATACAAGTTTTAGGGTTACCCTTAAATCTGTTTGTTTGATTACTGTTTAGTGTATACTTGCATGTCACCCAATTAAAAAAATGCAATAATTATAGGTTACTGCATTTGTATGGGAAAATATGAATGAGTTTTCGGATGGATACTCTGCACAACCTTGGGAGTGCAGTATATCTATCCAACAAAATGAGTTCATATTTTCCCATACAAATGCAGTAACCTTTCAATTATATGCTCACTTTCTTATTCTGCCCAAGGCTTAATTATATAAACAAAAATACACTACAAGAAACCAAGTAACTGAATTTATGCTGTATTCCAAACTAAATACACAAGCACAGATTCATCATTACACAACAATAACATTATTATTGCACACAGAACTCCACGCAGATCAATTTGAACTTAGTCGTACCCTAGACGTAACTTTCGAAAGACAATGGCATTTTGGTTTACTTTAAATTGAAATTTGGAGTCATATTGTGAATGAATGCGCATTGCAACAACTTTTCCATTTGATCCGGAATGAACACATTTTGGTATTTTTGTCAATTCGACGAAATTTTGTGATTATGGACTGGATTTAGCTGTGCCAATTCTACATGAAGGACATCGGATTTCAGCAGCGTCTGTGCTAATTCTACATGAAATACATTGGACTGAAGCAGCGAGGGAGAAGCATGTTGACATCTGCAAGTGTGTTTCTGTTCTGTCACTGAATGTTTGAAATCATAATGTGGGAAAAATATGAAGTCTTTCAATTGCAATTATCGAAAAGACGCTAAGGAATTTAATGTTTAATTCATTTTGAGTGCAGTAAGGAGGATGTAATTGCACTTGGAATATAGTCGAAATTACAGTACAATTTCGAAATGTGTAATCAAGCTTGAGAACCCATGACATGGCTCATGTAATTCGGATTTGCAGAACTAAGAAAGTACATTTTGAGGAAATTCAGGATGTAAAACTGTAGGTATACTTTTTGCCATTCTTATTACCAGCTAAAGAAGACAGTTTATGCCTTGTCACTTGCATGTTATTTATAAGGACCCTGTCTGGCGTCTATAGCTAGCCTAAATCCGAAACATTGTATCAAAACAGTTAATGCGGAATGTGGCAAAGCAGTTGGTATGTGGCAGTCCACGAAACATCTCCTTTAGTTCATTCAGAAACAAATTTAAACGTAAAGCATCTACTACGAGAGTGTACATGATTTGTTTACAAAGTAGTTCCTAATACACTATTGGGCACACGTGAGTTCAATATGAAGTTGCGCGCGAGTGCAATATCGTAAAATATTGTACAATTCTGACAATGTAAAGTTAACGGAGAAAAAAAATGAGCATATGATAATGATTATTTTCATGTATATTACTTCTTATAGATATGATGTTCTTTTGTTACGCACTATAACACCTTTTTGTACTGCATGATGTATGGATATGTATCATGGGCCAGTGACTTATATTACAAATAAACACTATTATTATTATTATTTCCTGCAATTAATATCTTTATCAACACTTATTGTTAACTAATTTCATGTCAATAATATCTTGGTACTGTTAATTACTTTCATGTAATTGATACCTTTATCAATACTTACTGTTGGGATGGAAAAGCTCACATGTAAACTTCATCTTTGGTGGACTAAGGGGGTAGTCTGGGGGAAATGTTAATCTGGCAGGAAATACACCTCCTTCAAAGCATGTTCCTTCTGGGCCCCTGAAATGGATATGAAACACGTGATCCAGATTAACATGAGTATACATGTATCAATATGCCACATGTCTCTCCATATTCCAAATACATGTATAAATATGACACATGTATCAATATGCCACATACTTCTATTGATATGCCACAAACATCTATAAATCAATATGCCAGACAACTTTGTAGTGCAACAAACTGTGCTCCATCTATTACCTGCCAAGTTTAATACAAGTATTAAAATGGCAGCAAACAAGTATGAAAATGGCAGCATACAAGTAAGAAAATGATAGCAGTAGGAACATGGCAGCATACAAGTATGAAAAAAGTAGCATACAAGTATGAAAAAAGTAGCATACAAGTACGAAAATGGCAGCATACAAGTATGAAATGACAGCATACAAGAATGAAATGACAACATGCAAGTATGAAAATAATAACATACAAGTATGAAATGACAGCATAAAAGTATGATTTGTTGTTGTTGTTATGGGGTTTAATGCTATTTTTCTGCACAAGATAGGCTATACATGGTGGCCAGTATAAATGGTGGAGGAAGAACTCAGGAAACCCCTGGAAACCACCAACCCACGAGAAGCTATTGGCAAGCTCTCTCACATACCCACATTGACTGCGGTCGAGACTCGAACCCTCACAGACAGGGGTCATAAAAGTATGATATGACAACACACAAGTATGAAAATGGCAGCATACAAGTATGAAAAGACAGCATACAGTATGAAATGACAATATACAAGTATGAAAATAGTATCATACAAGTATGGCATGACAGCATACAAGTATGATGTGACTGCATACAAACATGAAAATGACAGGCGACTGAGGGTGAAGAATGATTATGGTTAATTTGATAGATACACAAGTAAATTCAACCAGTGGATGACATAAAAAAATTAAACAGATCAATATGTCAATAAATTTTAATTAAATTAAGCTTATCACATTTATAGAAAATGTACCCAAGCTTATATAGACTTTCTATTAATTAATTAAAACTGTGCCTGTGATCTTTTTGTAACCATTATGGCTATTATCATGAATGGTCTTGCATTATGTTACACTGGCTATTATCATGAATGGTCTTGCATTACATTACATGGATTATTATCATGAATAGCCTTGCATTATGTTACACTGACTATTATCAAGAATGGTCTTGCATTATGTTACACTGGATATTATTGAGAATGGTCTTGCATTATGTTACACTGGCTATTATGAATGGTCTTGCATTGTGTTACACTGACTATTATCAAGAATGGTCTTGCATTATGTTATACTGGCTATCAAGAATGGTCTTGCATTATGTTACAATGGCTATCAAGAATGGTCTTGCATTATGTTACACTGGCTATCAAGAATGGTCTTGCATTATGTTACACTGGCTATCAAGAATGGTCTTGCATTATGTTACACTGGCTATCAAAAATGGTCTTGCATTATGTTACACTGGCTATCATGAATAGTCTTGCATTGCTTTACACTGGCTATCATGAATAGTCTTGCATTATGTTACACTGGCTATCATGAATTGATACGTATATGTAATTAAATTTGCTTGTGTGTTAGCTTTAAAATTCTTTTTTATTTTATTTTTGTTTCATTACATTTTATTGTAATGATAATATTCACTGGATTTGAATCTCTTTTTCGGAAAATTGGCTTGACCCAATTAGATTATAACAATTTCTTCAGCACTATTTTTAGCTCACCCTGGTTCATAGATCTTGTAAACACTAAGCAGAAATGATTGGCTATTACCAAGGTCATTTTAGGCCCACATGTTAGCTGCGTTGTAAACAGCCTTTCTCTTTTAATTTATTTCCAGTGTGAGAATTTGATTCTTAGATAGGGCTATTCTAGCTATGTGCTAAATGGCATTTTTTTATTGCGCTGTTCAAATTAGTGGTCACGTCGCCTGTCATGTGAGCCACCATGTGATCTAAAATCGAGGCTTAAAACAGCCAATTGGTAGTAGATTAGTCCAGTCATAAATTTTACACCTCAGAGCTCAAGGTGTTTTATTGTTGAAGCCAGATTTTTTTGAATTTCATCTATTTTTTGGAATTTAGTAATTCATTCTCTAGAAAACTACACAAGTGCTTCATATTTATAAAAGTTCTGGGAGAAAGACATTCAGTGGAAATTTATTCTGGAATTCTAAACGGAAACATTATAAACTGATTCAATCGAGGATCTGTTGCCATTAGTACAACAACCTCATCTGACGTCATCGCCTCCATATTGGAATTTCATCGAGATTCGAACCTGGATTCAATTAGAACTGTTTAATGATAGGACTTGTATTTTTCAACTTTAGGATTAATTTTTGGATTATATTCACAAACCATAAGTCCTATTTCCTATTTTTACATTGTTTTCTAGGGAAATAAATCATTTTTGTTAAATTTACAAAGCTTGTTGGCTTCACTCTTTTCATTTGTTACTTTTGTACGAGCCTACACGTAACAGAATAGTCTTGCATTATGTTACACTGGCTATCATGAATAGTCTTGCATTATGTTACACTGGCTATCATGAATAGTCTTGCATTATGTTACACTGGCTATCATGAATAGTCTTGCATTATGTTACACTGGCTATCATGAATAGTCTTGCATTATGCTACACTGGCTATCATGAATAGTCTTGCACTGTGTTACACTGGCTATCATGAATAGTCTTGCATTATGTTTCACTGCTATCAAGAATAGTCCTGCATTATATTACACTGGCTATCATGAATAGTCTTGCATTACGTTACACTGGCTATCATGAATAGTCTTGCATTATGTTACATTGGCTATCATGAATACACTTGCATTATGTTACACTGGAGGTTTGATCAGCACCATTTTATTTAGGAACAAGGATGGCTCTTTTTACACATTAGTGGCTATACCATGCTGAGGAACTTCCCAAGGATACACTAAGTCAACTGACCCAGATCGAATGTCCTGTGTGGGTAATAAACCCATAACCCATGGATTATGAGTCTGGTGCTCTACCAGCTGAGCTTGGCTCTCTATTTAGGAACACCAAAATATCTTAAGAAGCCTTTAAGTGAAACCCCCATGACTATATGACCATCTGTGCAGAAGAAGCAGCTATAACAATATTTACAAGATGGCTACCAAGGCACATATTGGTTGTGTGATCTTCACAGATTCCATTTAGGACCAACTCAATGTTATATAAAGCCATTCTGCTATGACTGTCAAATCAGGAGAAGTAGTGATAACAAGATTTTCAGCTGGAACTATAGTGACCAAACTGAATGTCAGACTAGTACCATTTTCATCTGAAATCAACATCATAAGAAGCCATACAGTGAAAATGTCATGTTGATACAGCCATCCATTCTGGGTGACGAGTCATAAAAGTTTCAGGATGGCCATTGTGGCAGCTATTATGGTTTTTTCATTTGAAACCAATTTGATATCATACAAAGTATTTTAGTGAAAATGTCAATATTTTCATTCAGTAGATATACACCACTCCCTCGATAACTCGCGCCCAGATAACTCGTGAACCCACTTATAATGCAGTGTCCAGCATGGCTCCCGATTTTTTTCCAAAGAAAATATATTTTAAAATGTGCTGAACGTCAAAAAAATCGCGATAAGAATTGGTAAATTGGTAAATTGAACCTTGATACATAGCTCATTTTATCTTTGGAACATGTAACATGATTTTCAAGATGAACACCATGACGTCCACATATACGATCAGACTGGCACCATTTTCATACAGAATATACCAGAGACGTTTTTATACAAGTCTTTTTAGCAAAAATTCAAATTTGATATTTCCATTTCTTCAGTAATAGTACCAATAACTAGATTTTCAAAATTTGCTTTTAGTGAAAATGTCACCATGATTTTTCATTCATTAGATATAACATGATTTTCAAGATGAACACCATGATGTCCATATATACGATCAGACTGGCACCATTTTCATATAGAATATACCAGAGACGTTTTTATACAAGTCTTATTAGTAAAAATTTGATTTTGATATTCTTATTTCTTCAAAAATAGTAGCAATAACTAGATTTTCAAAATTCACCATTTTCATTTAGGACTCACTGGATCCCTGGGATGAATGTGCGCACATCTGTAAAGTTTTATCGCAATTCTCCCAATATGCTAATTATCATATTACAGTTACTAAGACTTTTGTTTTCATTGTGTGTATGTGAGATCATATGTCTTCTGAGTATTTTTATTTATAATTCTTGGAAATAAGGAAAGAGAAAGACAGAAGTTACACGGCTATTGTAATCTTCAATGGCGCTTGTACTGAATTCTACTTTGTGCTAAAAATAGACCATGACATCACTGTTCTCAGCTGCCACCATATTGTTTTTGGATAAAGCACCAAGAGACGCTTAGTAACACGTAGTAATTGATGACATATAGGCAAAAATAAAGTTGTTTTTATTTGCACTTCCCCCACTATGCAATGTTTTGATATATTCTACTATAATATATGTGTGTACAGTAATAATTTTGTACATTTTATTTGTTTGTCATCCTTTTGTATTGTTTTCAAATCTATGTTGAGTAAAGCTCTTGTATGTACACATTAAAGTAACGTATATGTGTGTGTGTGTCCCAAATGAATGTGTTGAAACCAGTAATATTCATTTAGATTTACTTTGTTTCCTTTTCAGTTGGTTTTTGTGTGTAAAATGCGTATCATTTTAAGGGTGGCTGTCGTCATTAGGGGCAGCCGTTTCTGTATTGCTATTTGCATCAATACATGCATACAATTATACTGCCCGACAAAATATAATTGTATATATCTTTTAATAAAGGAAATGTATTATCCACGTAGTATAAACATAATCAACCAGTGTTGCTCTTTTCAACACCATAACTCAAATGAACAAGAGCATTCTTATATGTTCTAAACCGTCATTCAAATTATGATTTGTTTGCAAAATAGATCTTGAAATGAACATATAAATTTTCTCTCCTCTTTTCTTAACCGATTAACACATCAGAATTAGAAAAGGTTAATAAAATCACTAATGCATAACACAAAAAAAACCCCAAAACAAACAAAAAAACAAAACAAACATGAGACACTGTTTTTAAACTTATGTAATGTATATACAACATTTCCAGATTCTACATGCATAGTACCACATCAACTAAGCAGAGTGTAATTTTATGCGCTAAACAAAATATAAGAAATAGTCGCTTTCCTACATACATCCCTCTCTATTTATGTTAAAACATGAATCACATATAAGAATACTTTATCAACATTATTTAATGGGGGAGGGGGCCTTGCAGTTTCCTTGGAATTTTCATCTCAAAATATTCAGGGTATATTTACTGGTGATGAAATGCAAGAAATTTGAGTATTATAGTGTTCTAGAAAGATTCATCAAATTTGATTATATGATTTATACAGTCTGCAGGCTTAAGCACCACTGTAACTAAATACTGGAATGCGCATCTATATTCAGATGAACAAATTTAATGCCTGGTACACAGTTTTCAGTAAGAACAATAATAAGAAAAATAACACGGAAAAGAAGACTGAATGCCATTACACTGGTTTGCCTTGTCCAAATGGCTATTTTTAGAAACTGATATCACTGTGTGTGATGTTTCACAGAGGTAAAAAGTACAAGCGCCATTGTCCTCATGTACAAGGGGACTAATATATTCCATTGTCCATTACCTCTGAATAATCTGTTGGCTTATGTATTAAGTACCATATCACAAGAACCACATGGTGCTATTTATATTCTCATTTATTATGCCTAGACCTTTGACAAAGTTATTCCAGTCAATGCCGAGTTGAGACCAAAATTCAATAGACAAGATCAAATTAGTGAACCTACCAATTTGTAAATGATGCTCTCCATTGGGAAATGAAAACTGTCAATGAGCTATGAAGGCCATTGTCCAAATTAGCAGCAGATACTGTAATGACAAGCGATCACATGCATTACTTGTTCTTTGTATTCACTGATAAAGATTAGAATAGATGTGTGTATCATAGAATAGATTCTCAATAAAATGTTCATTTGCTAAGAAAACATCAAATGGCATCACAGCTCTTTTTTACTGTGGTGCTTTGTGATAGTTTGTGTCTGCAGTCAAGTGTAATCATTTGCCACATACTGGTAGTTTAAGGCAAAAAAAAAATGTGCATCTCCCCCTGCACTGGTTTTAAAATTATGGTAGGTATGTAGGTAGGTGTTTTTTTTTTTTAACATTACATATATTACAATGATTAGTATGTATATTGTACTAAACACTTAAAGTACAGGGCTAAACCAGCTCCATTAGATGCACAAATCAATTTCAGGAATTATTTTTTTTCAAAATTTTTTTTCCCCCTAATGGAAAAAAGTGCCAGGGTTGGCAACGACTAGCAGGGGCTGATCTGCCAACCAGAAACACACATATTTTTGTGTGGCCTAAGGACTCAAATGAAAAACTTTATAATGAAAAACTTAAAAACTTGATATCTCTAAGCAAAACATGTACAAGTACTTAAACAAGATTAAATAAAAATCAATTCAGTGAGTCAATGACTTTTTAATTTAAGATAGATAATGACAATAATCTTTTTTGGTTTATTTTTGTACTACCATAATTGAAACAATAACTGACCAATGGTCCATGATCTTCACTTTAACATGTACTGAGATATAATTTTTACTGGATAAGAAAACATTACTGGCTTCCAAACTCATTTAAAACATGTCTGATGCTTTGTTACAGTGACCAATTAGCACTTATTAACAATAGTGTATAAGGATTACATGTATGTAAGAAAGCTTGCTAGTAGCTTCTCGTGGGTTGGTGGTTCATTCCGGGGTTTTCCTGGGTTCTTCCTCCATTATTTATACGGGCTGTCATGTATAACCTATCTTGTGCTGAAAAATGGTGTTAAACCCTACAACAACAACAACAACATGTGAGGTAACTGACACTGTCCTGTGGCCAATTAACAGCGGTACAAGTGGTCACATATATCATTACACAATTTCTTGCTGAAAAAGATCATAAATAGTAGATTGATTAATTAGAGTAGATTCTCTTTTAACGAAACAATTAACCCTCCAAAATGAGATGATGATTGGCCATTTTGCACAATTATAAATGGTGATTATTTCTTTTTTTCTTAAACTCATGTTTCATTAATCTATGCCTCTATTAAAATTGGAAACAGGATTAAATAGTCCAGTTAAGTTTTTTACTGTGGCAAGAAATACAGGTAAAACTCGTTATAACACGATGCTTGGGGTCCAAAGAATAACACTGCCATGTAAGTGGGATCATGTTAACAAATATTTCGAAAAACTTCCCCATAAAAAAATATGCATTGAAATTTCAATGTCATCAGTTTTAACTAACCTCCTGATCATATATCATTTGTTTTGTTCGCCAGGTTTCATCCGACATCAAATATACTCATTAACAAATATAACACTGCAATGTTTTTAGAAAATTTCAGAAGTGAAGGCAACATTAAACGCAGTGCTGGGATTATAAGATCTGCTCGGGATAAAAATAATTGGCTTTTCCGAGAGCATGTATTTAGGATGTTAAAAAGATAGATCACCTTAAATTAAAAAATGGGAGCCATGCTGCCCTCGCGTTATAAGTGGAATCGCATTATAATGGGTTTTAGCTATAGTTATGTTTTTCATATAAAATTATATTAAACATGTAATCAGAACCTCCCTAGCTGAAATTAGCTTTTTATTTTTTTTTTTGGATACGCCGTCTAATTAACTAAAGACAACTAATATAGATGAATGTGACTATCATGTCCGTCCATACAACAACACATGGAAAGCATACAATACATACAGCACACACACGTAGCTTACACTGGACAATACAGATCACTGGCAAGAATCACGCTAATAATCAAAGTTCTGAAACCAGCCAGGGTTAAAGAGCTATTATAACACTAGAATAGGGTGGTATACAAAACCCTAATCCAAAATTCAATACAATTTTATCCAGTTCTGTTTGATTTTCACAAAACACTACATATACAATGGGGGATACACAAACATATAAAAACCCTTTCAACTTTTGGCACCAGGGGGTCCTCTCTATGATGGAGACTGAGAGGACCACACCAGTAAGCAAAGTCCCTAGATTGATAAGTACTTATATAATACAAAAGTCAAAAGCACACATTAAAAACTCTCGTCTAAATTAAAATAAATTTACTTATGCCTTAGAGAGGGAAAGAATAACACCACTGTATAAAGGCAATGAAAGGGATCTACCAAACAGTACCAACCCATTTCAGTACTACCCACAATTCCCAAATGGTACAGACCCATTTCAGTAGTACCCACAATTCCCAAATGGTACAGACCCATTTCAGTAGTACCCACAATTCCCAAATAGTACAGACCCATTTCTGTATTAGCCACAATTCCCAGACAGTACAGACCCATTTCAGTAGTACCCACAATTCCCAAACAGTACAGACCCATTTCAGTAGTACCCACAATTCCCAAACAGTACAGACCCATTTCAGTAGTACCCACAATTCCCAAACAGTACAGACCCATTTCAGTAGTACCCACAATTCCCAAACAGTACAGACCCATTTCAGTAGTACCCACAATTTCCAAACAGTACAGACCCATTTCAGTAGTACCCACAATTTCCAGACAGTACAGACCCATTTCAGTAGTACCCACAATTTCCAGACAGTACAGACCCATTTCAATAGTACCCACAATTCCCAAACAGTACAGACCCATTTCAGTAGTACCAACAATTTACAAACAGTACAGGCCCATTGCTGTATTACCCACAATTTCCAGACAGTACAGACCCATTTCAGTAGTACCCACAATTTCCAAACAGAACAGACCCATTGCTGTATTACCCACAATTCCCAAACAGTACAGACCCATTTCAGTAGTACCCACAATTTCCAAACAGTACAGACCCATTGCTGTATTACCCACAATTTCCAAACAGTACAGACCCATTTCAGTATTACCCACCATTCCCAAAACTATCAAGACACATGTAGCAAACATAATTCAGTACTTATTGTTTACACACAAACAACCTTATACCACAACACTACTCAGCTTTCAGTCAAATCACTCATGTTACACTGTGCTGATAAGGATAACAAATAAATGGCTTGAAGACATAAACAAGATAAAAGGATCAATCATTTTAACCTAAAGAAGACATATACCAGTATGCTTTTTTATTACAACTGCAGTGAGAAAAAAAAAATTCCTGGACAAAATCTTATCCCAGTGACACAATCCAGCAAGTGACATTCAACAGCATACTATTGAGTCCTAATAAGATAACATATGGTGTGCCTCAGGGCTCACTCCTAGGACCTATCTTATTTCTCTTGTAAATTAATGATTTGCCACTGTATACAGACAGCACTGAACTGACTATGCATGCAGATGATTCAACATTTCACAAAGAACAGCTGCAAAATGACCTCAATCCTATCAATAATTGGCGTCAAGATAATGTATATCAATACCAAAGGTCCAATGCAATGCTACTAGGAACATCAAATACATTACCCTTCAAAAACCTCAACCTGATTCTCTGTAAATGATTGATATGTATCCAGAGTAGAATATCATATACATCTATGAGTATATGCTAATGATAAACAATACTGGAATCACAACATGCTCTATAAAACTTGTATACCAGTCAGATCCAATTGCAAACTGCATAGACCCAGACTTGCATCACATTGGATCCAACTGCAAACTGCATAGACCCAGACCTGCCAACACATTAGATTCAACTGCAAACTGCATAGACCCACACCTGCTATCAAATCTGATCCAACCGCAAATTGCCTAGACTCAGACCTCCCATCTTATTGGATACTGCATAAACCCCCACCTGCCATCACATCGGGTCCAAATGCAAACTGCATAGATCCAGACCTACCAAAAGTATTGGATCCAACTGCAAACTTTAGAGACCCAGACCTGCCATCACACTGGATAAAACTGCATAGATCCAGACCTGCCACTGTATTGGAGTTGTCTAACCTCCTCCTTGAATTTTTCATGTTTAACAAAATATATTATAAATTGGTTCCAACAGATGATATTTCATTTGTTTGCTTCACATTTACCTTGAGACTTGAGAGCTCTTTTAGGGACCCACCTTATAACTGGGCGGGTGGGTGGGATTTTATTTTAATCTGGGCTCTCAAATAGCTTGCAAAAAATTCTTCCTCTGACTTATAGCTACAAGACCTTATTACAGTAAAACCTGTCTTGCAAGACCACCTGTCTTGGGAGACCAGGTTCTCCATGTACAGATTTACTGATTATATAGTGTTATGACCTGTTATGAAAAACCACCTGTCATGAGAGACCATTATGTTTTGGGAGAAGGGGTGGTCTTTCAAGACAGGTTCCACTGTATATCCATTATATTACTAGAAAAAAATTATCTTGAAGCAAAGGAAACAAAAAATCCCAGCTCAAAAGAAAATCTCAGGCCTCCACCCCACCCTGCCCCACCCAAATTAAATGGTTGGTCTGTTATTAATTCATTTCGTTGATGTTATTCTAGCTAAAGGTATATAATGGCCAAGTCTATGCAGTATACATTCATTTACATCATGTGGTGCTTACAATCCCATACAAGGTTGAGCACATAACAACCCAACTAAAGTTAGTAAAATATGTAACCAACTAACAATGAATTAAAATATCAAGATCATTTAGTTTCTATGTTATTTTAATGGATCTTATATTATATCAGTAAATTAATGTTTTCAAAATAAATTACATTTAGAAATTCAAATCATTTTTTAAAGACTACTGAACATTTTCAATCACATTTCCAATACTTTTTGCAGTTGACCACAAATTCAAGCAAACCATGGAAAGATTCCTTCCATTTTTACTCTGATCCTGGATAGGTCCACCTTCTCACAATGTACATGTGACAGCAGCAACATCCTTGTACAAATGTACAAAATATACATGTTTTGACAAAGCATGGTTCTTTGGAGTTTCATGCCATGTTTCAGCACATGATATGCTACACACAGTGGTCAGTATATCTGGTGGAGAAGACCCCTAGAACAACCAATAACACATGGGTAGCTACTTGCAAGCTTTCTCACACTGGTCGAGGCAAGACTTGAACTCATATAGAAAGAGGTTAGATGTGTCAGTGATCTGTAATGACAAAAGCCTGAGACCAATAATAGTTCCCTGATGACGTCATCAGCCGTCATATTTATGGTTAGAGAGCAGATTTGCCGTTTGCTTTATATGGTGTTTGGAAGTTGAAATAAATACATTAAATCTCTAGATACTTTTATGAAAGTTACATAAACAGAACGCAAATCAAACTTTCTGTTATATCTATATTTGTGATTTATAAGTTGACTTTGCTTCAGTGTGCCTTGTTAAAAATGGTAAATTTTGGTGATTGCATATACAGTAACTGCCAGGTTGCCCATTATCCAGGTAAAATAGGCAGAATATTGTCTGCTAGTGACCTTATTGGGAAGCATCTATATGACATCTGGGACCACCTCTGAGCAAGAGAATATCGTAAGGGAATATGACTTTTATGAGGTTAAATAAATCATTGAAGATGATAATGACTGACAATACGATACATAAGTTAAAACCATCATTAATTTTTCTATAAATCGATTATTGTATGTATTTTTGTGGTTTTTTTGTATGAAATGAATCATTTCTTGCTACCTAAATTTGTGGAATTAGGAAGGGGGTCCTTTTGTTTCTAAAGAACTAGTGTATATACTCACTGTTAAGTTGAGTCCAACTGCACAGACCCAGATCTACTGTCTCGTAGACACTAGCAGATCAGGCTTTATGCAGTTTGTTATGAGTAATCAGTAGAAGAACCAGTGCATTATGCGATGGATTAAAGACCTAATATGTTTGCCACTGGACTTGACTTCTAAGCAAGTATATACGGTTCTGTTCACTTGATCTTTAAATTCATTGTTTCCAGAAGCCAAGATATCCACATAAATCAATATACTATGAAGCATGTATATACATGTCGTAGCAATTATGATGATTTTCAGCACCAGAAACCTCAAATGGATGTGAATTTCACCAATTAAGTCACAAAAATATCAATTAATCATATTACTAATCATTCCAAATTTTAAAATAAAGACCAAAATTAAAAATAAGATTGCACATTCTTCACTGCAACAGTATAAGGAATATGAAATTTTATGAAGCCACTGTTATTTCGACCCTAACCTGAAGAAATCTGAATGCACATCAGTAAATATTGAATAAAAACATAAAATATGTAAAAATAATTGTAATTTAGCTTTAACAAGAAATACTATGAGATTATTCCATTAATTTCAAGAAAAAAGTAAATGTTCATAATTGTGGTAATGTTAACAAGCAAGTAATGCTTTCATAATGAATGATGAATAATGGAATGGGTCCCTAAATTCAACCTGGGGGTGGGGGGAAGGGGGGGCTAAAAAGACCTTTTCTGGGGAAAGTCTGGAGAAATCTCTGTATCAGAGTAAAGAGCAAATTTGAAGAAAAACAAAAAACATTTTTATATTTACACGAGAAAGCTAAACTGTATAGACATATACCATACAAGTTCATCAGAATGTGTAATAACAAATATACTATACAGTTCATCCGAATGTGTAAACACAAATATACAAGTTCATCAGAGTGTGTAATAACAATTATACCATACAAGTTCATCAGAATGTGTAACAACAAATATACCATACAGTTCATCAGTGTGTGTAAAAATAAATATATGAGACAGTTCTTCATTGTGTAGGAATAAATAAAATATAACATATCGCTCATCAGTATGTGTAGGAATAAAAATATGACACAGAATAACACTGGAATGTAGTTTTGACACATACAATATTCTCAGTCAAGTATATCTACATATATTAACTGTAGGCCTTACATAATCAAAGCTTCCCATTCAAAGAAGTTTTCTTCATTTACTGGCCCAGCTATGATTCCTTCTGGTGGGTTCATGGTCAATTCTGGAAAAAAAGACACAAGATAAGGAAGGTCTCTGTGCATATTCGGGCAGGAAAAAAGTTTTGGGTGGCCACTTGTCTTGCTGGGCTAAAAAAAGGGCTTAAATTGGCAACCTGTCTGCAGGGCAAGAAAAAAAGAACTTAGGTTGGCTACTTGTCTGCAGGGCCAGTGACCTGGAACTTCTACTTGTCCTGCATAACAATACTTTCCAACAATTAATTGTCCATTCCAAATCTCAAGACCATTTGGGTATTATGGTAAATTCTGATGAGTGAGATAATTCTGACCTCTGACATACGGAGTGCCACTGAAGTCAACTGTTACATAATACATACATGTAAGATAACTTCACCCTTTGCATATTACTAAGCAAATGAGGTGCAGATAGAGCATATTACTCATCCCATCATTTACTTGCCTGCTGTCATATGACAAGGTCAACTCCAAAAGGAACATTTGGCAAGTAGGACTAAGGAAACATACCAGTCAGGTTTTGAGGACTATTAAACTTAAACCTAATGTGATGTGTGTGCAGAATAATCAAGTCTTAATTTCCAAAAATATGTGAAATAAACTGAACTTTTATTTAAAGATTTTATTTGCAGTTGGATTTCCCTTCAGTAATATTGACCAACAGGGCAATTCTGACCACCCAGAAGCAAAGCAGAACAATCACTGTTAAAAATGAGCAATTAGTTCTGATTTAAAAAAAAACAAACTTCAAATACAAAAATTCACGTTTTTTTTTCTTCTGTCCCTTTCAACCTTTGCCTCTCTCTCTCTCTCTCTCTCTCTCTCTCTTCTGTTAATTATAATTCCATGTGACATACACGGTTAAATTTGATTGCATACATTTTCTCTCATCAACTTTTGCCCTGCTTGCAAAGAATTAACAGTCTCATACACATGCATACTGTATATATTCACTTATAAGTCAGGTCAAACTGTAAAGATTGACACCAATCTCCTGTGACACTGTGTGCTGGTAAATCAGGATTTATGTCATTTGTTCTACAGATTACTAATAAGAAACTGCATAAACCCTGCAGTCGCATAATGCAACAGCATATCTGGGCCTATACGGCTTGCATTTGGACTCAACTTATAAACAAGCATATGCAGTACATGTAAAGGAGTAAGCCCCCCCCCCCATGTGTTTCCTATTGGACTGGTTTTAAAATTAGGGTAGATAGGCATGTTTTTACACAAAAAACTATATATATATATATATATATATATATATATATATATATATATATATATATATATAAAATGTACTGTGTTTGATTTGGATTTTTATCATAGCTTTAACAATACAATTCATAGAAAGCAAAGTCTAGGTTTTATGTTAGTTGAGATTTAACTTTAAAATTTGTAGGTCAGAAACATATGGGACAATGCTATGTTGTGGAATTTGTGAGAAGCGCTGTATGGTCAAAGTTATTTTCTGACTGGACTAGTATTTGTAAAAATACGGAAAAAAGCAGCACAGCTTTTTCTGTTTAACCAATGCCTAAAATTACTACAAGTATGTAGAGAAATAAATAAACCATAAATTTGCAATCCTATCAATGGACTGTTGAAATGAAGCTATAGAAACTGAACGGTAACATTATGAAAATCCCTTCTAAAAATAGATGCACTCACATGTCTGTGTTGATACGGTTGGAAAGAAGGGTGTCGTTCATATACCAATTATAAAGGAGCAATGTCTGTAATTTTATGCATTTTATTGTTATGCATGAATAGTTAGGGTCATGTTTTATTCGCAACAAAGAAATTAGGGTGAACAGTATGATCGAAGACTTACTTGCCCTCATGTACATAGTACAGGGGTTGTTTCAAAAGCTTTTAGAAATCTTTGAAAGTGGCATTATTGTGAACTTTTAGAAAGAATTTTTAAAAAGTTGATTAAGGGTAGTTGATTAAGCATTTTTACTAACTTGCATTTACAATAATGTAATCTGGTTACTCAGTTAAAATTTTTTACAATGTAGTTTCTATTATTCTCTTTTCAAGTCATGTTGCCAAAATAAAATTTTCTACTTGAAAATAAAGTATTGCTTAAATCCAGTCCTAAATGCAAATATGAATACAGGAATATGGAGGGCATAATTCAAATAAGAGAACACACACAGATATATATATATATATAATGCGTTTCTTGCTTCGCATCCACTTCTCCCTCTTAAGCTCTCACTTCTCCCTGTTCTGTCCTAAAGGAGAAGTCACTTCTCCCTAAAATTCAAGTCTAGCTTGACCTGAGAAGTCTTTGGCATGACTCAGCTGGGGTTTGAACCTGCGACCTCCCACATCCGAGGCAGATGCTCTAATCACTAGGCCACCAGGGCGTTCCTATAATGTACTATGCACTTCAACCAGCCCAATTAGATGCATAAATTAATTTCAGAAAAGTTTTCTTTTTTTACCCAAGGGGAAATAAGTGCTAGGGATAATAATGAAAAATAACGATAGTCAGCCAACTGGAAACACAATTGTTTTGGGCAGGGGCCTAAGAATTACGGACTAGTCAAAATATGGCTAAACTTACCATATGAGAGCTACATGACACACAGTTCATGGTAACCTTGCTACCATACTGACAACACAGCATCAGCAATACAGATATCTTCATAAAAATATTGTATTCTCCAATAATATCAAAAGATGATCTGACATACGTTGTATACTGGATAATCTAAAGCACAAAATAGTTTTAATTCCTTAAATGTTGCAAAGACACAACACTTATTAAAAATAATGTCATATGAATATTCTGCACATGACAAATGTAGTTAACTTCCAGGTTTTTCCACAATTAAAATGTCCACATTTCTGTTTGAAAAACTTAAAATCTATCGTTGAAGGAAGACACCCTAATTTGGTTTTGTTAAAACATCTCCAAATGGTTATCTTTATTTTCTGACAGGTGTACATTTTGATGGCAGCTGCACTTGCATTTTATTGGAAAATGTATGCAATAATACCTGACAGCTGCTGTTTTCATATTTTGCTGGAAGCATTAACAAACCATACAAATTCCTCCAATCAGTATAATGCAGTACCAAACCCAACAAATTCCCCCCAATCAGTACAAGGCAGTAACAGATTCCCCCGAAATCAGTATAAGGTAGTAACAGATAAAATATCACTAAGCCATACTGGGGACTCAAACAATGAAAGATAAAATATCACTAAACCATACTGGGGACTCAAACAATGAAAGATAAAATATCACTAAGCCATACTGGGGACTCAAACAATGAAAGAGCAACAGTGCTCTTCTGAAGGATATATAGTTCTTCAGTAAATCCCCATGATAAAGATCCATGGAAACCAGACAACTCTGGCCTGAGACAACTCAGCACAAAGCAAGTAAGCCAAAGTTTTCAAACAGCTAAACTCAAACCCTATCCAACTCAGTTCCATGCATTTGATAAAGGGCAGTTCAGACCAATTAGTGAAGACAAGTCAGGATAATTATTTATTATCATCAAAAAGGGATCTTAAATTTTAGTGGGTACCCTAACACTACAACAGCATATGGACAAATGATCATCGTCTTAAGCAATAGGGTGCATGGGTTATCTTTATCATTGCTTAGCGTCATCAAAAATGTGTGAAATAATGTTCCAGTGCAGATGAAAATAATGTTACAGTGCAGATGAAAAAGCAGAAATGGCACTTAGTTATCTTATAATTGTTGATTTATTTCTTGTACAAACTAATTGGTCTAACTTGCCTTTAACAATTGATCCAAGTTATCCTTTATCAAAGTGCAGTGAGCCAAGCTAAAACAAGGTTGTACTGGAGTACCTGAGATGTCCTGTCAGAGTTGCTTTTGGTCTTTTATCCCGCCTTTCATTTTCATGACTTTGTCCAAATACAACTCATCAATCAAAAGTCTGAGACGATCTGGAGCAAACTCCAACTGAACTAAGCTCCGCATACTTTGATAAAAGGACAAATATTCTGCCCTATTACTAAGGATAAGTTGGACCCAATGTACATCATCACGAATAGAGAAATCTTAAATTGAAGAGAGTATGCAAGTTACCTGTTGAGAATGCACTCTGAAATTTCAGACTCTTTGATCTTTTCATATGTGCTAAATTTTCCAAAGATATACTGTAAATTTTTAGAAACGCACCTTAAAATCAGATGCATAATTCCAGAACATAAAACTATGCTTGTTTTGACAGTGATAATTTACAGTGAGATATGCTCTTTAGCATATAGCCTAATACTGTGGCCCATATATGTGCCTACACATATTACACTGGACTGGGGCACAATCATTATATTTTCTAGGGGAAGAAGGATATCTTTTGCAGCCAAACTTTTCAGTCACAAATAAAGAAAAATTTCATTTATCAGGGTTCAAGCTCAGATGTCATTAAGCTATAACAGCTGCTCCAGTGCCACTCATGTCATGCAAATACAATGAGAAAGTATAGTTGAACCAGCATTTTCACCAATTTGGTGTCGCCCATCCCCTACTCAATTTTCAGACAACATTTAATGCTTTCATACTCGTGTAATATCAACTCATCATTTCTTGAGCAATGCAAAGAGTCTAAGCATCATATTTTGTCATTTTGATCAACTTCTGTGTTGATTAAATGATCATCTATGTCTGAAGCTAAGTTTCCATCACTGAAAGCCCTATTAAAAATATATACATGATGCTCGATTATGTGGACAATATTTCTCATTATTGGGCCAATCACAAGCATTAGCCCTGGAATGATAAACATTATTAGCCCAATCACAAGCATTATTAACCCAATCATGACCACTATTATCCCAATCATGAAAATTATTAGCCCAATCATGAGCATTCTTAGCCCAATCATGAGCATTCTTAGCCCAATCACAAGCATTATTAGCCCAGTCATGACCACTATTAACACAAGCACAGGCATTATTACCCCAATCATGAGCATTATTACCCCAATCATGACCACTATTAGCACGAGCACAGGCATTATTACCCCAATCATGTGCATTATTACTCCAATCATGACCACTATTAGCCCGATCACAGGCACTGTTAGCCCGATCATGACCACTATTAGCAAAAGCACAGGCATTATTACCCCAATCATGAGCATTATTACCCCATTCATGACCACTATTAGCCCGATCACAAGCATTATTAGCCCAATCATGACCACTATTACACTATTAGCACAAGCTCAGGCATTACTACCCCAATCATGAGCATTATTACCCCAATCATGACCACTATTAGCCTGATCACAAGCATTATTAGCCCAATCATGACCACTATTAACCCAATCACAAGTATTATTAGCCCAATCATGACCACTATTAGCCCAATCATGAGCATTATTAGCTCAATCATGGGCAAATATTACTCTGTGGAAGTTTATATGATCATGGATAGTAAAAGTAAACAAGTTTATTTCACATTTCAACCTATAAAACAAGGATGATGAGACTTAATCCACAAGATTTTGACAGTGATCTATTTTGAGCTTATCGTCTGTTGAATTAACAAGTCAAACAACAATTTTACTGACTATAACCATCAACAGTGTTCACAGAATTTAACAAGTATTTTTGTTCTTGGTTTAGTAAAATGGCTGTTTTTAGAAACTGCTGTAAACATTCAAAATTTGCATTATACTCCCTATTCTCCTTCCTTTGCCTTTATCTGGTGGAAGAGAAAAGTCACTTCACCCAAAACCTCTAGTACAGCATGGACCATGTTTCTACTCTGATGGCATGCTCTTCTAGTAATTTCTTTTTTGGGGGGGAGAGGATATGTTACATTAGGCTGAATTTTCCTATTAAAAGAAATAGTTTTCGTAGTAATTTTGAACCAGGTGAGGCCAATTGTTTATGAAACAGAAACACAAACTTGGATGTGTGCATAAATCATCCTTCAGTTATAAACAAGAAAACCAAATCAGCTGTACAATAGCGCTTACATACAATTATTGCATGGACGCTCACATCAGATCTACAAAGAAGGATTCAAACCTTCGAAATGAGATGCTACCGCAAGATCTTGGGCATCTCATACATTGACCATGTAACCAATGAAGAAGTCCACAAAAGGATCCAACAAGCCATCGGATCCTATGAACACCTCTTGACCACTGTAAAAAAGCGCAAACTGAAGTGGTACAATCATGTCTCAAGATCATCTGGACTGGCAAAAACAATCTTGCAAGGCACAGTGCATTGGTGCAGAAGAGGCAGACAGAAAAAGAGGTGGGAAGACAACATTAAGGAGTGGACAGGCATGAGATTTGGAGATTCCCAAAGGGCAGTAGAGAACAGGGAAAGATGGAGAGAATTGGTTGTAAAGTCAACTGTGGTGCCCCAACGACCTCTTAGATTAACGGATTGATGATGATGATGAAAATTATTTCAGCTCCTTCTTATTCTTATAACAGTATAGGTGATAATGGTAACTGAAAAAAAAATTCTGGCAAAATAGAATTTTGCACGCTGATTTTATTTCTATGCTCTTAAAATGTAATAGTCAAATGTAATAAGAACTGCCTTACAGTTATAGGTGTAGCAAGTAAGTGAGAAAACTTACTGTTGGATAGCTATGATGGTTCAACCTCAACATGGTCAATGCTACAAAGTGATCCTACACCTAAATGGAGCAACTAAAACTGTTGTCAAAGACAAAAAAATTAATGACTCGATTTAAAATCTACTACCTAAGCAGAGGTATGTTTTCAGACAGTTTAGCTAATGATAAAGTTATTAAGCCTATATATGGTAAATTACATTAGCATGTTTATGCAAACCATAATTTGTTTGCCATGACAGATAACATGAGATTCTCATGGTAATTCATTTCCCAAAATAAGGCCTGCTAAACCATATTTAGATGTTCTGTAATATATTTTATAATGCATGTCATATGTATTAAAATCTCTTTAAGTTTCCAAACAAGGACGCAATGTCCTTATATGGCGTGTACAAAAAACAAGGCTGAAAATGGAAGTAGTCATTAGATGAACTAATATGGTGGACAATCCTAAAGAAAATATTGGATGAAGGTAAATTCTATTAAATTTAGCATTTGGTATTAAATTAAAGGAGCATTTAATTTTTCTTTTCAGTGTATGTAAGGAATATCTTGGAACTTTTACAATATGCTGTAAAAGTGTTGGGCATGAATCACATGTGGCTGCTCCAATGATACAAATATGCTGGTTTTAATACCCCATCCATGAAGAATGGGTACTAATACTGGAGGCCAGTTCATCTTAGTGTCTGGTTTTGTGTGTGTGTGTGTGTTTGATTTGGAGTATTTATGTAGCTTTAAAAAAGTTTCAGTCATATCACCACAATGTCTGCAGTATGGCAGCTTAAAGAAGTCTAGCACTGATGCATCATGCCACAGACATTTAGCAAGATGTCCCACCCAGTCACATTATCCTGACACCGGGCCGACCAGTCCAAACACTAACCTCTTAATGCTGAGCACCAAGTGAGGTAGCTGCTAGTACCATTATAATAATTATCCGGAATGACTTGGCCGGGATTAAAACTCGTGACCTCCTGCAACTGTGACTCTAACCATTTAGACCACTGGAGCGGCCTTGATTGGCTTTGTTTAGTGTTGTTAAAATTATGACATAAAATGAAAACTAATACAAGGAGATTTTTGTCTTTTAACTGAATCCCACTATTTTTCATTCTATGCTGTCTACAAAATTTGTTCTTTAGGTGTTTCAACTCTGAGTTATTTTTTTAAAATTTGTTTCTTATTGCTTTCCCTCATCAAAATCCCTAATAAGTCAACATAAGTACTAATTTCAACGTTTGCATTCAAGGCCATATAAAAAAATTGAATGTTATTTTTAGAATAAACAATTTTTCCCACAAATTAAATCGGCGAAACACAAAATACGGAAACGTTTTAACTTTAATTAATTAAAGGTATCAAATCTTCAAGTCTCATGTTTTGGAGCATCAGGGCCGTGTCAAATGCCAAGGACGATTCGTGCAGGTAAGTTTCACGTGAAATCTAACAAGTGTTTTCTCATTAAGCCAGTCCTATTCAAAATGCAAATATAAAAGCGTTTAATAACGGTTTATAGCAATCATAAATTACGTTTATATTCTGCCATTAATCTTTTCAGGGCCGAACCAGCCATGGTTGGTGTTCTACAAACTATATCATGTGCTGAATGTACCGATTTCCTGCATTTTCTGCCGATCCTGGTGACTCTTTAATATCTGGAGGTTCAATAGATGCAACCATTCCCGGAGAGAAACCAGTACGTTCATTGGTTGTGCCCGGTTCAATGGCCAATCAAAGTTGGCGTTACAGATCTCAAATCGCAACAATGGCGCACATTTAATTTCTTCACTGTTCTCCCTTTGGAAAATAACCATGTAAACTTCATCTGTTGATCATTCATCGTATGGAATGTTACAGATCCTTTATTTATCAATTTAACACCGGACCTCTGTACTCAAGGAACGCGTAGGACTTGCAGATTAGAGGTTTCTTGCGATAGCTGTTGAGAAAGCGTCATTCTGTCTTTCATCGTGGGATAATTTTCGCTTTGAAAAACTTTAAGATCGATACGTCTAGATCCACATTCTGTTGAGAATTATGGCGCAAAAGGCAGTTGATGGATACAAGTGGCAAGTAAGTGCAGAATAATGGTGCATAAAGTGTCATTATCATTTTGCTGATAATGTTATGTTTACGACCTAAAGGTCATGACCTCTGGGTCTGCTCACGTGACAGGGTCTAGCCTTTTGGTTGGTGGATTTGGATTGGCTGGAAATTGAGCGCGTAGTTCGTATTTCTATTGGAGCTGATCATACAAGTTCGCAATAAATCGAACTAGAAACAAAATAGTTTGGTAACAATGGCAAGTGGTCCATTGAAGGTAAGATTAAATGATGTGACACATCTACTGCCTGGAAAGGTACAAACTGTGTGTCACTGGCATTGTGATCACTAAGTGTGCATTTTGTCCAGGATTTCAAATTCACTAGCCCACCAAAACAAGTGTACACATGAACATGATTTATTTAACGTCGGCATGGATTAAAACAATTCAGAACTTCTTTGTCGACCTTACATAAAACAAATAAGATATTACAGCAAGCATGATTGGTGACACATCTAACATATACAAAACACGCAACAAATGATTTAAGACAGGAGCAAGCAATGAATTTTTAAAGTCATTGAGTAAAAGTGAATTTAGTATCGAGGATAAATTTTGTTTTAAAAAAATAGTCATAATATAAATTAATTTATTTAATTAAATTAAAATAAAAATACATGTAGAAGCACCACATTACGCCTTACAAAGAAAGGAGCTAACAGTAGGACACTTGATTTGTACATAAGGTCAGATAAACAAAACGCTAACACAAACATTTGCTGTCCTCATGGCTGGGGGAGGTGTTATTTGCAGATATTACATTTACAGTCTTTACCATTCCAGAATTGAATTGAAGTTTGCTGTCTAATTTGGCTTGGTATCTCAGTCCATAGTGGATGCTGCATATCTAGAAGATGTTATTTTGCCAAATGTTGAGGTTTTAATTCTTTGGGACATCCAGAATATTTGAACATCTACAATTATATTTATTATGTTTAAAACATATTGGGGCCCCGAGTGGCCGAGTGGTCTAAAGCGTTCTCCATTACGGATCACTGCCATCTCACCTCTGTCTGCGTGGGTTCAAGTCTATGATTCGGCGAATGCGGATATGTGAGAAAGCTTGCCAGTAGCTTCTCGTGGGTCGGTGGTTCTTTCCGGGGATTTCCCGGTTTCTTCCTCCACCATTAATACTGGCCGCCATGTATAGCCGATCGTGTGCTGAAAAATAGCGTTAAGCCCCACAACAACAACATTTAAAACTTATTAAATTGCCCAAACATTTGGGAGCATGCTTATTCAGTATTTTGAAAGTATCTTGAGCCATAACCCAAAGCCTACGCACCTTAAGAGTTGGCATTTTTGCCATAAGTAGAAGTTTACGATAAATAATTCTGTTTCTTTGCTCAGTTTGTTTTAGAAATATCAAAGCCAGACATTGCAAATCTTGGTTACAGATGACATAGATTTTACTGAAATAGACTATGCTAGCAACCGGAAATGGACAGCATGCTGTCTTTTGCCCTGTTTACTTTGGGAGCTTCCATTTGAATTGAAACGCCAATAATTTGACAATTTTAGGAACCCCTTGGCAATAATAAGGTTAGAAATTAGACTGATGAATGAAACGACTAAGCTTTATACATTTTTCATATCCTTGATGATTTCGTTTTTAAAATCGGTGGGGGGGGAGGTGCAAATGGGAGGGTGTTCTAATGCTAGTGTAAAGTAAAAAATAAAATAGGAAATTTGTAACTGATATAGAAAACAAAAATTGAATCTCTCTTACATTTAAGAAAATTCTTTCATGTGAGTGCAAAAAAGGCATTAGATAGTAGCACTTTCTTTCTTCAGTACTTGATCAAATTTGAAAATTTAATGAATGATAAAACAGAGCACATTGAATAATGCATTCGCAACATGTATTTTCATAACATTTCGGTTTTATGACCAGTCAGTATATATACAGTGCTAAATAATGTGTTGGGCATTGCCGTAAAAACACCTCACCTAATCCTGTCATGTGTAGGTTATTTAATTTATGAATTTTATGATGTTGTCGGCATACTTGTCATATTTTCAGACTCTCTTTGACAACATGAATGCCAAGGCTGCAGCTGCTGGTGGTGGGGATGTACCAGCAAAACCTACCTCAAAAAACAAGCAGGCCAAAGCTGCCCCTAAAGATGATGTAGAAAACATGGATGAATATCACGTCCCTGCAAGTGGTGATGGAGAGAGCAAAGGACAATCAAAACGTCTCTCCATAGAAAGAATTTATCAAAAGAAAACACAGCTGGAGCATATCTTACTTCGACCTGACACTTACATTGGATCTGTAGAAATGTTAACACAGGTAAGCAAAATTACTTGAAATGGGTGTTGCTGGATAGTCCTGCATTACACACAGATGATTTGCATCATTGGCAGAAACTGATTGGTATTAGTGAAACTGAAATGTGCAGAGCTTTCTATAGGCCTTGATATCAGGAGTCTTTGACCCTCAGTCTATTTGGGAAATGGCTTCACAGAATTGTTACATTTGAGGTAGATGAATAAATTTTTGCTATATGAAATCATCTCTCAAATTTTAAATTACATTTGTTGACTTTTTTAATAAAAGCTTTATTATATCTGTTCCTAGCTGCCTTAGCTGCCATTGACAGCCACAGAATTTTTATTTTGAAATAAACACAATCGAAAGTTGTTAAATCTATCTTGCCAGAACTTTTTCCCCCATTCCATTCATATCTGTAACATGTTTTACTGTATCTGAACTTTAATTTTATATTTGTCTTTGCAGAAGTTGTCTTATTCATTCAAAAGCTTAGCATTTCTTTTAAGTACATTTATTAGCAGTTCACGGTCCAAGCTATACTCTAACATTTGGTCAAAATTACCTCTCCAGTCCAAATAGTGGAAAGTTTGCAAAAATAGAGAGAATTGCGTGTAAAAAGTTCACCATATTCATTTAAAATTAATGTTTTTGCACATTTTCATGACAGGTTATTCAAATGCCGAAATTTTATGACAAGTTTTGTGTAAATATTAATTTTATATTTTGCTTAACCATATTTGTTGTATAACAAATAACAGCATCCTTGAAAATTAGTAACATCTTCAAGAACAAATACCATTGCTCGCACCAGTATTGAAAATATTGGGGGATCAGCACCAAAAAGTGCGTGTGCAAGTTTGCAGCTGTGAAACATACTTTAATACACAGAACACGAGCAATTTATACTGCTGCTGCAGTTTTAAAAGACAACTTGCCGCCAATAACACATTTTAAGTAATAAACAATTATTCTGATGCATCCAAGATTTATATTAAGTTAAGTTTATCTCATACCATGGACTTGTGTTTAGCTTCTTTTTTTATTTTTTTAATTTTGATTCCAAGAACAAAGCAAGAGCAGTTTCTATGGCTGCTATTATTTAAGAAGACAACATTACAACTGAAGAAGAACAAAATGTTAGGACTAATTTTGGTTTATACTATGAATTTATTAATCTGCTAGAAAGTGACATATCCAAATTAATTTCAACACAAACAAGTGATAAAGGTTAGATTAGGTTAGGTTTGAAACAATAAGTGTGTGCATTTAATATTCCCCCAAATGATACTTCTTTTCCAACAAAAATTTCCCATTTCCTGGGATGGAGGTCCAAAAATTTTATTGTTTGAATAAACCTTGCATGTAATTATCTTTCTTGTCGAATATGGCTTTTCCTTATGAGCTGTTGGATAAAATGTACATATACAGAATACAGAAAATTGAGGCTCGTGGGAATACGAATTAAGGATCTGCATGGTGCAGTCTTAGAACCCCTATGTGTTGGGTAGTCCATGCTGTGCAGGATGCACTTACAGAGCTGTATGGTGGTTGGGTTTATGGATGTTAATCCGTTTTAGTTTACCGTAAAATTTATTGATGCCGTCATGAAAACTGATAATGAGGTCTAAAAGTGGAGGTGACAAGGCATTGGACAGCTGGGTTCTAAATCTGGTTTTTTTGTGCTTATTTTAAATATAAATCAACAGATAATGCATAAAGAATTATTTTATATCTACAAATTTTTAAACATTTTAAATTTGCTGTATCCAAATTTGTCAGCATATATCTCACACCATAAGCATCCATGTTTAAAGTTGTTCAGTCAGTAGAAACTGGTATTCATAGGTCTTAAGATGTTTTGAAGTGATTCTACGTGATCACTATGTGAATGTTCAGTCTAAACTCTAATAGACAAATGAGATCAAATGCACAATTATATAAGTAATAGTCTCAGTCACTAAGCAATTGGACATGTTCAGAAGGCATGATTGACATTCAGGCAGGAGTGGTCTAAAATGCTCACAATTACAGGTCACTTCCATTGCACCTGACTGCTTAGGTTCAGGTCTCAGGTTCAGCTGATGTGGTATGTGAGAAAGCTTTCCAGTAGCTTATCAAGGGTCGGTGGTTCTTCCTGATGTTTTCACAGGTTCTTCCTCCACCAGTTATACTGGATGCCATGTATAGTCTTATCTTGTGCTGATAAATGGCATTAAATCCAATAACAATAACAACAACAACATCCTGATGATTAAGAAAGACTCCATCTTCTGTCAGGTGTACATTTTGCAGTGTTTGTAAAATATCCCATCAAATTTGTAAGAAATGCATTTTCCATAACATACAGTAAAATGCAGAGATGCAAGTTTTCCACATTTTGAGAAAATCTCTGAGGGAGATCTGTAGTTTTATTAATTTTGAAAAAGACTGCTTGATTGATTTATTTTTTAATTCAGTTTCAAATGAAATAAGTAAACATTGACACAAATAAATATTGATAAAAAATATGAAAGGCATGCTTAGTGAAATATTTACAAGTTCACATATGATACATCAAATATTAATCCGTCAGGATGGTTTGGAGTACCGGCAAAATAAATAAATATGCACTGGATCATGTATAATGACGCTGATAATACAGTTTGGGACTTTTATTCTCAAGATTTTCCATACAGATGTTCATGGCTTTTAATTATTTTACTAGTGCTTGAGCCCTTAACTTTGCCACATGGTTTTGAATGTTGGCAACTGCTTTTACAAGCTGATACGTCATTTGAGCCAGTGGCACAAAAAATCTATTGCACTGCATTACTGGTTTATGTTACCAAAGAATGTATTATACAAGATATTACCTTTACCAATGTATCACAGTAGTATAATATACATATAACATTATGGTTTATGTTTGTAAACTTGTAGCCCAGAAGCAAGTGTCAGATGCTATTTTTGTTATACTAGGGCATTATATATAACCATCTGTAACTGTTTGTACATTGAGTATTCATTATATATACAGCATGTGTGGATTAGTCCAGTAAATTAACCCCAGGTTTGTTTTGGTATATATTGGATGGTTTGGGTTCTGATGTCGCATTGATAAACCACTGAAATTACTGCAGACAGATTTGTCCACAACACGAGCTCACATAACGCTCACGTTTTACATACTTGTACTTCTCACTGCTTGTAAATCTGCCTTTCCATGGTTTGTACAGCATGTATGATGACTTGCAAATCCCCATCGAATAACACAAGCGTACCTCTATTGTTATTTGAAATACTGGACCACATCAACAAATAATCACTATTCCATCAGTAATGAGGGACCAGTTATATGTGACTTGCTTATTTGGGTTGATTGCTTTGTTCTTGTGACTTTAGTATCTATATTTGTCATCTGTCATGCAACAAATATCTTGTAATTTGACTTATGGTTCAGCAATGTTTCTAATTACACAATTTTATGGTGTAAACCAAGTTGCTCAGAACACTCAATGAAAAAATTTGTCATGAGTTATACATGTTGCATCTGTGTGAGGAAAGGATTGTACATAGAAAATGTTTTAATAAATACATTGACATAAGGATGACTGCAAGTATGATTTTTGTTTGTGAGCTCATTGTTTCTTTGTCTTATGTAGTTTAGAGCCACATGTCATGGAAAGTTCTGCAGAATATTGACAAAAGATATTAAAGGAAAAATTCCTTGAATTCTTGTCATACAACTTATGACATTTTCAGAATTTGTTTTGGAAAAAAAGAATATTGTATAAGTTCATACAGGTTAATTCATATGAAGAATTAGACACAGCTTGTCATTTGTTATTGATTTGTAACTTGATTAAATTAACACATTTCCTTCATTCACTTACAGCCCATGTGGGTCCTGGATGAAGAAAACAACTGCATGGTGCAACGGGATATCACTTTTGTTCCAGGACTGTATAAAATCTTTGATGAAATCCTAGGTATACATAAACACATTCATGCATACATACACACATTCATGCATACATACATTCATGCATGCATACACACATTCATGCATACATACACACATTCATGCATACATATGGGTTGTTTTCACAGATGTCACGATTGTGTACACAAATACCCACAATGCAATGCGAGCGTACCTTGTGCCGCCATTTTGACTCCCTAACAAACCTTTATCAGCATGAGTCATCACGTATATTCAAGATAATAAATAATCTGATTTAATTGTCGATAAGGATACATAGATTATACTTGAAATTATGTGCCCTTATAGCACGAAAATAAAAATAAAGCTAAGTTCCCTGGCTTATATCGAAAGACAGAAAAGTGAAGTTTAACCGTCATCGTGCATGTTGCTATCAAATAGAAATGCAGTTATTTTTTTTGTACAAACAGACAATATTGTCTTTTTTTAAAAATATTTTGTATGATGCCCCTAAGCTTGTCACCTCGAAAGAGTATTTCCGGACAATGATCTTCAGGATGCAGTAACAGTTACGGAAATAAAATTTCATAGCATGTGTATTATGCCAGAACTTTTATGTACAAATACTTTTAACGAAAACATGTGTATTGTGCCAAAGAAAGCTGACAAGCTGATTTTAATAAGTACGATCAAATATTGTATTTATTGTGGATATGATGGACGTAGGATGATATTGAATGTAAACGATAACCATTCAGAGAAGTTTCATCTTTAGTGTATTAAAACGAAACATTTGCCAAACAGAACATGACTTTGTACCGAATGTCAAAACCGATTATTCTTGAAATGCTTTTAGAAATATGAAATTATATAGTAACGATTGGCTTTTTAACTTGAACTCTAACCAAATGATTGACTTCAGCCCATGTAAATTGAGAATCTTTACATGTTTCTACTTGTTTATGTATCCATTTGTTGATTCAACGGTTTATTGATGATCTACTTGTTTATGAAAGAATAATAAAGATAGTTGAAATTTTAATGTTTTATTTGAAGAAAAAAGAGGAAAAGTAACGCATTTGGTCTCATGCAGTTGACATTCACAACAGAATGTGATGAATTATTATATCCCTGTGCACAAAATGAAACATGCCTTCATGATTATGTGGGAAGAACAATGTTGTTAGGTGCCGGTTTGCGTGGCTAGAGAATCAAAATGGTGGATATGGAAGTACACACATTTTGTGACGTCACGTGAAAACAACTCATACACATTCATGAATGCATACACACATTCATGCATACATACACACATTCATGCATACATATACACATTCATGCATGCATACACACATTCATGCATACATACACACATTCATGCATGCATACACACATTCATGCCTGCATACACACATTCATGCATACATACACACATTCATGCATGCATACACACATTCATGCATGCATACACACATTCATGCATACATACACACATTCATGCATGCATACACACATTCATGCATGCATACACACATTCATGCATGCATACATATACAGATACAAATTGAGGTTTCTACTTATAGCATTTTGGCAATGTTCTTTTTTGACTGAAAATGAAAGTGTTACAAACAAACCAGATGAGATAAATCTCTGAATTCACTTTCTTTTAAATGAGCATGTATTTCAAGATGGTGGTGACCATTTCAGAGCAGGGATTTGCCTGTACTTTCATTAATAAACAAAAGATGTCACTGTTGTGTCTGTTTAATCGTAGATAAATATATTGTCTGAGTGCTGATTTCTCCTTTAAATACATTACTTAGTAATAATAAACTGGGTCAACATCCATTACTAAACAAATCCAGCTCTCCGAACCTAAAGCTGTTAACCACTTCTTTTGGCTTGTTCAGGCAGCTAAAGGAGCATAAGTAATTATTTGCTGAGATGCAAGTCAGATGAAGATGATCTCCCTTGTATATAGCAACATTGGCACAGTATTACCTCACTCAGTAAAGATACTGTATATAAGATGGGTTCAACTGCAAACTGCTTAGACCCTGATCTGCCATCAGAATCTTGTTGGGGAGATATCCAACATGAATTGTTAAATAAAACCCACTTGATGGCACAAATATTGCTTGCAACAAAGGAAAATTATTGTGATGACTTCGTAATGCAGATTTTAGTGATATGCTTAAGAAATTTTTATGTTTCATCATTTCAAAACATCATAATGCAATCATCTTAAAACTACTAGCATAACATAATTAAATTGATTTCGATTTTAGAATGATATTGATTCATTCTTACTCAGCGAATTGTTAACTATTTTGCAATAAAAGGAATAATTGATGTCAATATAATTTTGTGTAATATTTGTTATCCAGTGTTCATGTATCCACGAATCAATAATAGAGAGCTGTAGCCTATGTCAAATTCTTGGGGTTTTATAATTTGTTGAAAATCTTTATTGCAAAGGCCCCATCAAGTTAAATCCTGTGTTGATCGCATGACTGATGTTGACATCAGTCTAACCTTTCTTGAGCAGCCACCTCTTGGAGGCGAAAAGGTGTCCTTTCAAGACAGTTGTTTGCTATATAAGAGCTACATGACTTGTGAAACCTATTAGAGCTGGCTGCTTAAGACAGGTGATTGCTGCATACAGGTGACCTTTATGATATGGGTTTTTTGTGTGCCTGATACAGACAGAGACATTGTTTTTGTGCAGATATTTAACAGTCTATTTCATTGCTTTTTCTCTAGTGAATGCTGCTGACAACAAGCAGAGAGACCCCAAGATGAATTGCCTCAAGATTGATATAGACCCGTAAGTGTCTGGTTGTGAATTTTATTTGCTAGATTGCTAAGGCCAAATAAGTAATAAAGGATGAGAGATTCTGGTGGCCCAACTGGCCCTATTTTTTCTTACCAACCCTACATTGGGGGAGGTGGGGGGGAGATTAGTTTTGGGAGAAAATTATTATATGATTTACCTGTGATCAAAGTTTAATTCTGGATGCTTATTTTATAGCTTATGCTTCATTTAAATCTATTTGGACCGAAAAAAAACAGTTTGTACCTACTATCTGATTATGTTGTAAGATTTTTTCAGAGTAACCAGTAATGTAACATATTTTGGGGCCTGAACAATTCTGGTATAAGGATTAATAATATTTGTCAACCAGTTCCTCTGAGGTAAGTGACGGGTTGTGGCTTATTTATTGGCCAAATTTGCAAGAAATTTTGTCTTTCGGGTAATGTCTGTCAATCCATCTGCCTGAGGTTAGCATTTGTGTTTAGGTCATTTTCTCCATCACTATTGTTGGGCGAGTCACATGACTTGAGGTGTAAATACTTAAAAAGGGTTACTTTGACATTGATTGACGGAACCCTGGAGTACTGGGGGGCATGGACTCCCACCTGTACATTGACCAGCCCAAACTGGGAGGTGGGGCAGACTGATACAGCCCCCTTAACTCCTGGCTTTAGGTTTTCTGTATTATGAATTTCTTTCACTTTCATCCATGTATGTGTGCATATGTTACACCCCACCCCCACCCCTCATTGAACCCATTGATATTCAGCCTCAAATAGTAAATCTTTTGTGGTTTTTCAGTTTGAAACTTAGATTTATAGGCATAAAAGAAAAGGGTAGAAACATGTATTAAAATCAGTTTTTGTGTATTAAAATCAGTTTTTGTGCTCATTTAAGCATTCTCAATTGCTCAAAAATATGTACTGTGTTGATTTTACTGCCAACCATACAAACATAGGAAGTGTGTGAAACCCAGAAGCCTTTCAAACCCCAAACCAAAAATGTGTCTCTTAGTAAATGTTGGGACTTGGAATTTTAAAGAAATTAATGATTTCTCCAATATTTTGCATGCAAATGAAGCAAGATGCACTTATTTGCCTCTGACAAATATTAGTTACCTACCTCATGGAACCACTATCATATTACCATCTATAACAGATAATGAAATATGTTTTGTATTTTAATACTATTTAATTTGCAAAATCACTTAAAGACACGAGTTGACAAAGATTTGTTTGCCATTATAAATCTTTCCATTTTCCTGTTGCTTTGCCCCATGTAGGAGGAGAGAATTAGCTTCACCAGTGAGACCTTGTTAAATATAGAGATTTCACTTGCATTAAAGTGTGATCCCTGTCGAGATTCACTTGATTCTTGACTGAAGAGAAAACCCAGCTTTCTGCCAAGCAGTCTTAAATGTAATGAGCAAAACTGCATCGATTCAGGATTTCTTTTTCCAGATCATCTGATAACATTAATGCTGACTGCTAACCATCTACTTAAAAATTGGAGAATGCATCAAATTCCCATTACACCAATTCAGTTTAAGGGGAAAATTTGGCAACATGTTGGAGAGATTTTTTTGTTGTTGTTGTTGTTTAAAGATTGGCTGCTATAAAGGCTATTGTGAGCCTAGCAATTAAGTTTTTGTTGGAAACTTAAAGCATATTGGCATTAGTGTGCATATCTTTGGTCGACATACCAGATTTTTTAGTTTGTTTTTTTATGGTTAGGCTCGGTGCTTTATTTTTTAACTATATAGCCAGGTAAAAGTAAGCTAGACATAAAAGTGTTCCTTGATAAGCCAGACTTTTGTAATGATGAATATCAAATTGCAGTGAAACATCAGGTTTTGTCAGTTCATAGTTTTAATTTAAACATGGAATGTTTCTTGAAAATTGGTGGTCAGCTTGTTTGCATGTGTAATAAATCTTGATTTGCAGAGGGTTGCCCCAGACAAACCTTGCAAGTTTTCAGAAATGGGACGTTTGGATGTGAACTTAATCTGTTCATAAATCTGTGAAAGTTGTGTTGATAATGTGACAGCAGTGAGTTGTTTTTTACTTGTTGTTTTTCGACAAAAGTCCCTGTTGACAAAAGCAGTTAATTGCACATGGTCAAAAGTAGTGTGTCATCAGTTTCTCAAGATCTGCACAAATCACTTTTCACTTGTATATTTGTTTTGTATATTTCAGAAATACAGTTTAATGCTGTGCAATTGAAATATGAACTTGGTTAAATCATATGATATCTATCAGTTCTAAATGCATTTTTATTTCAGAGAAAACAACAAGATCAGAATCTGGAACAATGGCAGAGGCATCCCTGTAGTTGAGCACAAGGAACATAAAATGTTTGTTCCCACCATGATCTTTGGACATTTATTGACATCCAGTAACTATGACGATACAGAGAAAAAAGTTACAGGTTGGTATATCTGTTTTTCCATGATTTTACATACTCGAGGACAAATTTTGTTCACTTTGCACATCAAAAATCAATAGAGCTTATGTGATGGCCTGTCATCCGTCTGCCTGTCTGGTGTCACAATGTTTTTATTGCTTCACTACTGATATGATGAAACTTAACTCACACATGTTCATTCTAGGGTGTAAGTCCAGAGGAGATGCTATCAGGGAGTAAGAATTGCACAAATTTTTTAATAATTTACAGTTCTCTAAGAAAAAAATCAGACTGGCCCAGGCTCTTGATTTAAAAAAATTTGCAAACCCTGAATCCAATTCCATGTGCCAAAAGGGCTCAGTTTTTTTAAAACTATTTAACAGTGCTTAAAGAAAATGTTATTTCTTCTGAACAGACTTGGAGAGCAGTGATGTGTGACAACTCCCACAAATTAGTTTAAAAGTTGCACATATACAAATCTGTAACTGGTAGCACCAGTAGAAGTTTTGCGGTGCATGTTGTGACGTGTCTTTTGAGGTGAAGAACTGTTTACTAGGTGTGAAATGATTCATCGATGCATCGGTACTTTTGCTGTAATGATACACATACTGATACAAGAGATAGAGAATCGATACAAAACGATACTTTATGTAAGTTATTTTAGTCTTCAGCACCCATAAATATTATTAGTTTGCCTTGTTATTCTTTAAATATAGAATTTATATGAAACAGCATTTGCAGTCCTAGGCACTCATTTTTATAAGTAAAAACGAAAAATACTATTTAGAATAGTCACTCGCCATCTGCAAATTAACTCGGTGGCGCGTTTCATAATCTGACACACACATACACACACACACACACACACACCATGCTAATTATCCTAACCCAGCAGCATGTTCAGCATATAGGTTACAATCCAAACGTGTTCCACATGTATAATGAAGGACTTTACTCATCATTTAATAACCACTTTTACGCGAAGTTTCTACGTTGAATTTCATCTTGTCTGCTTTGGTTGTTTTGAAAGCTACACTACCTGTATGTCACACGGTGAAATATGTTATATTGAAATCTCATTAGTGGTTATTGCTTGTTCCGGTCCACGTTACTAATCAGGAATTAGTGTAACCTATTCCCTGCGTGACAAACAGGAAGTACTAGGAAAACAACAAATTTGCGCAAACGTCATGGATATGTAGTAATTAAACAAAGATGTTGTCAGGGTGTGTGATTGCGTGAATCATGCAAAATTTGTACAAATTTGCACACTTGGAGAACAGTGATGTGCGAGAACTCCTGCAAATGTGTTTTTTTGCCCTGGGAAAAGCATTATGGCATACTTCGACCCTTCCATAAAGAATGTTTTACAAATGCCTGTTGATAATATGGGGTACCTAGTAAACCCAAAATGTTTTGATTCCCCGCGTGGTTCACTGTGTGTTCATTCAGCAAATACTGGCTGGTGATAGTGATAATGCCAACAGTTTTTAAAGTTATGAAGTATATTGGCACATTGGAGCTGGGAAATGTTAATGGAGATACCAGTGAGTGATTTTGAGCCCGAAAATGGTGTACATTTTCAATAGACAAAAACAGAGTGCATGATGGTCAATTTCCCTTTCAGCAGTATTTGGAAATTAAATGTAGAAAGGGCAGAATACTGATCATACTGAAAATATAGACAATTTAAAAGTAGAATGCAATTTTCATTTTGTATCAATCAATTTACACCTGCAGATCATATGCACAGTGTTTCCCTTTACGCACATTTGTGCATCAGGGATGCACACAATTTTTTGCCGTGCGTTTTTTTGATGCAGAGGATTTGCAAAATGCAATCAGAATTTATTTAATACAGTACAACCTGTCTTGAAAGACCACCTCTTGCCAACAAATTATGGTCTCTCGAGACAGGTGGTCTCTCATAGCAGGTAACAATGCTATATAATCACTAAATTTGTTCATTGAGAGTGTGGTCTCTCAAGACAGGTGGTCTCACATAACAGTTGTCTTTCAAGACAGGTTTTACTGTATCCAGTGCATTGGATTAGGGATGGCATCGTGTATACTTCGAGCATATGCATAGTCTGGTTCCCTGTTTCGTATGCTCCCTGCGTTGCACTCTGCTATACGAAGCAGAGAACCAGACTAGCATAGGCAATGTTATGACAGAGTAGCTTCCCCTAATCTCGCAAGCTCTCACGCGATTTCCATCGAGCTCAGCAAGATCATCCAGATGTTTAACCTCAATGCTTGTTGCACTAAAATGTGATCTCCAGATTAAAATGGCGTGCACTTAGAATCATTAGCGAAGAAAGTGAAAGAAGCAAAACACTTAAGTAACTGTGGATCTGACTTTAATGAAAAATGGAGAAAATAATTCCCTTGACTGGAATACGGCACATCCATTGGGATTACCGGTGTGACTTCTGATCTCGTGATTCCGAAGACTGCAGAAGTGAATAATCCTTTCGTGACAGCATTTAAGAATTTTAAAAAATCTGCCCTTGTTCACCACAAGATATCTTTTGAACACATTATCACCCAAGACATTCTTTCACAACAAAGAAAAAAGTAAACTTGCAGAGACAAGTCCATTATTTGGATTACAAATTCAGGGGGTCGTTGCAGATCTTGTTAACTTTGCTGCAACAAAAGAAAGATCTAAAAGTTCAAGTGTAACTTATTAAAGAGAAGATGAATCATTAGCCATTTTGATTTTTGGATAAATGTGTTTTAGGACGAAGTACAATGAAACCGATGATAGTACACATTTTATGATGGGCAGTAAATTAAATGTCATTTGGTTAAAAAGATTTATTTGGATTTTTGTATTGGCTTATACGTAATGTGTTGGTGTATAATTTTGCTACAAAATATTATAAAGAGACTGTTGAAAGTACGACTTTAAACTAAAAGGAAAATGAACTAATAAAATTATACTTTGAATGGACAATGCATGTGCTAATTCTGCATGTTGGTTTATTTGTATTTAGAGAGAGAGAGAGTATGTTGTGCAAGTTGCAATATCCTATTTCAAGATGAAAAACTATGGATCAGATGAAAATTTGTCAGTACATTTTTGACCACCACATTTTTTATTTGACCCCCAGTTCTGACACCAAGGGTTTTTTTTGACCCTCAGTTTTACACCCCTGGGGGATACACTGTATGCAGTAAAACTATATATCCATATCAGGGTTAAGATAAAATGAAGAAATAAGGATGAAAAAAAATTAAATTAAGAAGTAAAGATGTTTATTTGAATAATTCTGTCTGCACAAGGAGACTGTGGCATTGATGGACTAAAAATCCTAATACAGCATTATGGAACAGATAAGAACTCTGGCATGGTACTCGGCAAACTTCTGATTCAAGAAAGTAAGCTTTTAGTGAAAATTCCTATTTTGGAGCAGATGTATCCAAAAGATAATATATGTGAGCTCTGGAAAATTGTAAATAACAGCCACAAAGATCAGTTCCCCACCACCTTCAGGCTGACAAAACTATGCATATGCCCCTTTAGAAGGAAGCACAGAAAAATATTAATACACAAATAAGGAACAGTGTATGCTGATAAATGATTAACAGATTAATACTTATACAACTAGAAGTGATATCTTTTAAAGATTTTGATTTCATTAGAGCGCCAAAAAAGAGGAGCAGAAAGAGAGATAGATATTGAAGTGCTAGGTAAATATTGAACTATGACCATTTCCTCCTCATTCTCCTTTTCTACTCTGCACGTTCATTTGGTGACAAAGGGTGTTCCCTTCAAGATAAAATCCTGGCAGCATCTTTCCTTAAATTGTACATTGGGAACAAATTTGGAATTTTTCCTTTTTTGCAGAGATATTTAACCAGTGACTGAAGGTGCTGATGGAATAAATTAAATTAGCACAGAATCAGAAAGGGGACAGATTTTAAACCATTCAAGTCACCTTGTGCAAAATTTTAAAAAGATATATAGAATTGGACTGGGTGTTGTCAATAGTTTTCCTTCTTCACTAACAAATACAAGTACCTGTGGCCACAGCAGTCTTTTGCATCTGCAGGAAGTACAACGTGTTAGATTTTGTTGGTATTCTTCCTCATTCCCATGCCAATGTTTGTTTTAGATGAGATTTTTTTTGCACAAGGAAATAGCTTTATTTCTTCTGTTTTGAAGATAACATGGTTATGTCTTCCAGGTTTAAGTGAGACATGAAATTGGCAATAAGATGTTTTCAAAGCATTCATGCTGTGCAAAACAAAGGGTCTGGTGGCTAAAGTGAGTTAAATGAATCCACCAATTAAATGGCCTAAAACGCTGAATAAAACTCACAACCAACAGGTAGCCTGTTTAAAAGTTTTTCTGTTTTTTGTTTTCTTGTCATCGATGAGAATTGCATATAATTGTATGATAACTATATCTCTATCTATAATCTGCATACTGAAAATATAACCAGTATTTTAAAAACACATAAAGGGGCACCACCTACCTTCCAAAGGTGGAAAGACTATCAAGTTCATATATGTATTGATATGTATCATATCGCAGGCTGTGTATCATGAATCATATCGATACATGGCACAGGTGTATCATTTTACCCCTACTGTTTACACATCTGGGTACTTGATATAAATGGTTGTTAAGCTAAATTTGATTGACACATTGAACCCTGCTACAAGTATCGAAGCAAAAGAGTATAGTGGTGAGACAGGTGTATGAAAATAAAATAGCTAGATTGTAGTTTAGTGACCTTTGATAGATGTACAGGAAACATTTCATATGCAATGTTTAGATTAAATGTTATTATCTGCTATGACAGTTGGAGAATTTATTTGATACCTGAGAGGTCTACCACCCCTTAGATCTCTAGTCATCTAGATGAGCCAGAGACACAAGTCCAGCCCCAGATATGTTTTACTAAGAGATTCAATTTTTACTATGTGAATGTTCATGAATACTAGACAGCGACTACATCAATTAGGCACTGGTTGGTTCAAGAACATAGAGTTGTTGCTTATGTATCAATATTTTTCACATCCTTGTCATTTCTTTGCATCAAAGAATTCAACCCAAGAATAAAGTACTGTTGTTTATTAGGCAATAACATTATGAGGGGGCAATGAATTATTTTGACATACTGGCCTATGCCTCACTTAGCAACAGTGTTGCTTTAATGGCAGCAGTGTGGATATTTTTTATTTCATCTCTTCAGTGGCTGAGCCAGTTTTAATCAAACTTGGCATTTTTTTTAGGACATACTCTGTTGAAATTTTGTCTGTCATGGCTCTCACAGCAAACATGAGGCAAAACTTATTTTGAACTCCAAAATGGCAAAGTCAGCTTTGATCAGACTTGGTATGTGTGTGTTTCTTAGGGCATGAGTTATCCAAGTTGTGTCTGGGGCGACTATCATAACAGTGATCTAACTTCCATGGCAGCTAGGTGATAAACCTACAAATGATACTTATCTCCTATTAGATGTGGCTATCTGAGAGGCACATCAAACCCAGTTGGGTCTCTTGTTTTTCCATGTTGTTTTTTGTTGTTGTTGTTTTTGGGGTGGGGTGGGGGGTTATAATGTACAATGGGTCTAAAGATGTAAAATGAAATTGGTAATTGCATGACAAGAGCTATGGGTCAGATTTTAAGTATGATGTCAAGCACGATAACAAACTTAGCTCATTCTAAAACCTAAATGTGATCGACTATTTTGTCATTCGGTAAGTCGGATTTCTCAGCGCCTTTTCATAACTTCCAATGAAATGAATCTTGTGTCTGGTTCCAGGTGGAAGGAATGGATATGGTGCCAAGTTGTGCAATATCTTCAGCAAGAAATTCATTGTGGAGACCTCTTTCTCAGAATACAAGAAAGCTTTTAAGCAGGTATGGTTATCAGAATCAAAGAAAGCCTTTAAGCAGGCATGTTGTCAGTATATATGTATTCAAATAGTATTTGCAGGAAAAGTCAAGAAAGTATGTCTCGAACTGAAGATCCACTCCACAGTTTTGTATTTTGCACATGGTTGAATTTCCAAACAGAAGGTGAATTCTGATGTTTGACTTAACTATATATTTTTTTCACATAACATTCAGCATAAGTAAAGATCCATTTAGTCTTATTTCCTAGGTTCCGTCTAAAATGTATCCTGTGGTAGTTAAAGTGGTATGAAAAATAGGCGTTTAGTTTTTTATTTAAAAAGGACAGAAAGGAAAATGCAGTAATCAAAATAAAAATTTTAAATTAAAATTAAATAATTACTTGCAGCATCTGTGGTATTAGGCTATTGTTTTGGCAACCACTAAACTGAAAACAAATTTCAGTAGGCAAGTTTCGAGCATATTTCTGATGCACAGAAAAATAAAAGAATCATCTTGTAGCCACAGTATATCTCAATATCACAAGGAAATTTCAATTTGACAAATTCAAAGTAGCTTGAAATGAAATAAAATCTGTCTGTAAGAGACATGTACAGGACATGATCTGACCTGAAGTTCTTTTATCGACATGCATTATTTAAATGGAGATATTTTTTAAGGCAGCTTGCAATGTGTAAGGAGGAAAACAGTGGTCCCCCTCATGAACGGCCTCCACCACCACCAGTAGCCACCCACTCTTTACGGCCAGAATCTTTTGCACTGACAAGTTTCTGATCAAAAATACCCCTCAAGAAAGGCCAGACCTCTAATGCAACCAGCAGCCAACATATTAGTGCACAAATGTAAAATTTATCCCTCACAAGTGGCCACATTGTATGCTTAAAATGTGTACAGAACCAATATTTACTTTTGGTTAGAAAGGTTATCAATCTTTCCTGACATCACATTTTCTTTACTGGAAGAAGTGTTGGCTGAGGTACTTGTACCACTTAGGTTACTGTTATATCATTAATGCAGACGTTTACAGGAAATGAGGTCAGCAATGTTTTGACAGCTTTGGGCTTTTTTTTTTATTATTGATGAGTACGACCAGACGTAATTGTCAAGATCACAACATGGTCAGCATAGGTTAAATATAGATTTTGTAGATTAACCTTGAACATAACACAGTACCAAAGTCTGAAAAATCACATGACAGTACCTGTATCACTTCCTTTGTAAACATGGGATTTCATTTACTCTTTAAAAGTTTCATCTGCATAATTAAAGTGCAGTACTGTACAATTAGCAACATAGGAGTAAATTGTTACAAAACTTTTAACATGTCATCACATAAACGGAGAAATACTTGAGAAGTAAAAGTTATTGACTTGACGACAATGGGGAGAGTTTGCATGCCGAAAATTTTATGTTGGGAAAACTCAATAAACAAAATCATAACAGATAAGGAGAATATTCTGTAGCTGTGTGAAAATGGAGTAAAGGAAAGATAATTATTTTAAATATGAAACAATGTGTGTACCAAGATTTAAATAATGTTTTTGAATGGTCTTGTAATGTGCATGCCAACAATACCCCACTCACATTTCATGCCTAAGAATAAGAACTATTAATTTATGTTACCTTGAAATAACTCTGTTTTCAAGACAAGAAGAACATTTTAATAATTAATGCTGCTTTTAAGTGAAGATATTAACTGCTATAAGTTATATGTAGCTTTCTTACTATATACGTGTACATACACATCTCACAAATAAAGTCCGCCTCTGGAAAGGCCATCTGTCTTATACGGCCACTTTCCCGGTGCAGAAGGGGTGGCCATATAAGAGGGGTCCCACTCGATATAAATATACCAGATATTAATCTTCCATATTTAGACATGGGTGGACAACATGGGTAAAACCAAGGAGGCGACCATCACAGAAGCCAAAGATGAAGATTTCACTTGTGTTACTTTCCACCCTGACCTGGAGAAATTCAAAATGGAGAAGCTAGACAAAGACATTGTTGACTTGTTTGTCAGGAGAGCATATGATATTGCTGCATCAGCGAAGGGAGTGAAAGTTATCCTGAATGGAAAAAGAATACCAGTAAGTTACTATTTTAATAGCCTGATGTATTTATATCCCTGCTATACAGTGGAGTGTCTTGTGTTAGGATATTGTCTGCCCATCTGTAACCAATTTGGTACTTCAGTTCACCGCCATCAGTAGTTGCTAAACTTTGTTTAGCTTGAACTTGTATTAAGGAGTAATATTATGTGGGCTAAAGTTCAAGGTCCTTTGGACTGAAAGTAAAACAAATGGTTTCTGCACAGTAATTTGAGTTCTTTGCCTTTAGCAATCCCTTATATTTTTGGAAATCTGTTTATTATGATAGGAATATGTCAATACAAATATTGCAGTGTTAATTAATTGATATAATAAAATATTGAATTTTATTTTATAAAACTTGTATTATTATAACAATGTATTAAGCACCATTGAAAAATTTAGATTAAAGGAGATAGAGAATTCCGTAATAGTAAATCTTCATCACCAAGAAGCGCTCACAACTTGTTAAAAAGGTAAGCAGTTTTTGCTGATATAGATCACTGAACCAACCTGGACTTGGCTTCATAGCTAACAAGTCCATCAAGTATGACTCAAGTACAACAGTGGCAACTTCTGCATACTGCATACTGTCCGTTTCCAGGTCAGTTCTTTTTGAAACTGTACAATTCCTTGAGCATCACTCAGTATTTGTACAGGACGTGCACATAGCACATGTATAGTCACTGTACACTGTCAGGGTACATAGACTTGTAGCATGAAAGAGTAAATAATAACAGACAATTGCTAAAATAAAATGTGTTTGTGTTCTTCTACTTAGGGCTGTTCATTTTAAACTTACATGGTACCCATGGAAGACACTTTATAAAAAAATTCCAGATTAAAATGATTACTCACTGAGTCATTATGAAATTCTAAAATACTATAAATTCAATCTACGTATGATTACTCCACAATGAAATTGCTTTCCCAAAGTATGTTTTACTGGAATATACAGTGAGGCTCAACAGTATGTAAAGCTCTTTAAATAGTGTGTACGGAAATTGGATTTTCTGGTAGATCATATTGATATAGAACAGAAGTCGTTTTTGTTGTTGAGTCATATTGAAAACATCTCTTTTTTTTACAGGAATAGAAAAATGTCATGCAGCTGTTGTTCACTGTCAACCCAGTTCCACTTGGGCCCTCTCTCTCTCTGTCTCTCTCTGTCTCTCTATCTCTCTATCTCTCTCTCTCTCACACATTTCTGGTAAACACCATGAGGCCCTACCTTATGGTAAGTTTTTTTTTTCTCACTTTTCCATTGCAGATCAAGGGTTTTAAAGACTATGTGGAGTTGTACACAAAGAATCACACTGATGAGGCAGGACAGCCCTTGAAAATTGTTTATGAAAATGTTAATGATAGATGGGAAGTAGCTGTTGCCATGAGTGACAAGGGGTTCCAACAGGCCAGTTTTGTCAATAGCATTGCCACCACCAAGGTTTGTTTTATTTATTCATATGGTCTTGTAATATTGGAGCAAAATGTTTTGTCCTTAGTACTTATCATATCATAATACATGCACACCTTCTAAACTCTCCATGAAGTGACATCCCTATAAGAGTCTACATTTGCACTTCAGTAGTAATGCAGACCTCCCAACCCATACGATTTTGCCGTAAGTCTCAAGAAAATGACACTTAAAATATGGACTTGCGGAATAAAAGCGAAAACTACAGAAAAATTATTGTTGCTGAAAAATCTGGATAATTGGTTCATCTGTGTTTGATTTGGATCCAGGTTTTGTCTTAGAATTAGTGGAATTAGTCAGGGAACCAGACTAACTTTACAGCAATACCTCAGACGTTTTAAACTACACTATTTTTTCATGGAAAGCATCTGCTTGATCAAACTGTTGATTATAGAATGTTTTTAAAATGGCGTCCAACAAGTGATGCATGTTGAAAACGAAAGGGAAAATAGGCCTCTTAAAAAGTGTTAATAATCAGCACAGAAGAATAAAAAGGAATATTCAGATTCTTGTTAATAAAATCAGGAAGGGACAGAATTACGTTTATTAGACATTACATGCCAGTTTGAGTATATCCAGGATTCCCACGCTACTGGGAAATCGGGGAGAAAGGATAATTTTTTCCCGACAGTGAAAAGTACTTGAATTTCGTAAATATTGACGAAAGTCAGGAAAAACCTGTGAATTTTTCGCCACCACTTGACATCTGAAAAAATCACGTAATTGAGACGTAACTAAACTACTCTTGAGTTAAATTTATCGAGTTCTAACCAGAATATTCGGAGGGTGCAGTATGGATTATTTGGGTGCTTGCAATAAACATTATATGCTGAGTCAATCCAAACGCTCAGAAGATTAGATTCGTCTAGAAGACTTTTTATTTTCAAAGTCAGCTCAATATCCGTATCTTCCTTACGTGGAAGGTATAAAAACCATTCTAGCATCTCAAGATGCCAACATGGTGGTGGCAAAGCGTAGTCGCTTACCGGATGGCCTAGAAAACTTTAAACGTTGTTAGATCAAGTGATACATGCATGAAATCGATATGAAAATTACTTATTTTCTCAAATTGTGAGTATTAAAATCGTTATGTCTTTAATCTGCTGAAAGACAAGATAAAACTACGGCATTGATGAAATGTGACCTGGTACTCTTGATTCGCATTGCTAGTCGCATGAGTGCACAAATCTAACAACCCACATTTTCAAATGTTGTATAGAAAAAAATTCAAAAATATCAATATACTGGTTGTAATAAAAATACAAAAACGAAAGAACACAAAATTCTCCATATTTATATATTCCAAGAACAACTTCTGGAGTGTTGTTGTATCACGTGACTACCACGTTGACACATGCTCTCTGCCTGATAAATCAGACTGGCCAGATTGCTGGTTTTTACAAAAAGTATCAGACTTTCATTTAATATAATTGAATTTCTGTACAACAGTATTATAAAGGAGTTTGTTGTTGATATCACGTGACTATTGGACTTCCAATGTCATTTGAAATTTGTGAAATCATGTGACTAGTAATGAAAATGGCGAGTACCAGGTCAGGTTTCATCTGTGCTGTAGTTTCGATTAGTCTGTCAGTGGATTAAAGACATAACGATTATAGTACTTGCCATTTCTGAGAAAATAAATCATTTTCCTATCGATTTCATGCAGGTATGAGTCGATATAACATAAGTGTAAATTTTCTAAGCTCGCTATATGTCGCTACCGCACGGTGGTGGAAAATTCCAAATTTTCGATATGCAGTTGCAATGAGCCCACACCCCAACCTAAATGTCCAAATATGAAAAATGGGGTGGGAATATTCTGAGAAAAATCAGATTAGAAAATGGACTGCTATTTCGTTTTAAGTCAAATTTGTAGTTCAAATTGTTGAATCTCAGTGCTGAAATGAGAAACTGTCGTCCCTTGTATTATATATTAAAAAACGATATGAGCCCCTCTATCAGTACAGGTTTGGGGACTGCTTTAACCAATTACAAGAAGACAAGTTGATTTTACAGAAAATTCAGTCTTTGTTTATACAACACTATATAATTTTGAAGGTCTTTTGTCAAAATTTAAATCAACCCTTTTGAAAATGTTTTTTTAAATGATGGATTTTTAACCAGATCGTCTTAAGGAGATTAGGTTGTTTGAAAAATCTTGTTTGGGATTTTATTGGCACAGATAAGTTCAGGGTTAAACTCTTTTCATTACAAGACAAGATTCTAATTGCGTTTATTTTTATATATATATATAGATATATATATATATATATATATATATATATATATATATATATTGGTATAGAATGCTTTAGAATTAAAGGTGTGAAAGGAAACAAAACATAATTTATGTTCATTATGTTGTTCCCACTTAGCAACATAATGCAGGTCAGCAAAAATAAAGTTAAAAATTTTATTCTGTACATTGAAATGACTTTATATGCCAATTTATAGGAATATGATCAAACTTGTTTCGCGTGATACATTTTGTGGTTTTGTGTATGATCATCTTTTCTGACTTAGATGTTTTGGACAGTCTTGAAATAGAAACATCTTTAGATTTAGAAAATGCATTTTTTATAATAAAAAATGTCCTTTAATTCTATTCAGTAATGGTCATATGTGAACCTTGAAAAAATTTATTTCATCCTGGAAATGACCTGGAAATTTATCTTTAGAAAAGCGTGGGAACCATGTATATCTCGTGGTGGGAGATATGATTGTCGTCTTCCAGCTTTACAATAGCAGCTTATGATATTTTGTTACACTTTACCGAAAACTGATCAAACTTACGAAAAAAATCCACTGCCTTACTGATATGATCTCGTCAGGGTTGGAAGGTCTGGTAGTGGACAAATTGATGTGATTTGGTGTAATTTCCTCTGTCCGAGGGGAAGCCAATATTGTTGAATTGTGCCTCAACAACCTTGTCATATGCAGCATGGTAGAGCTGCATTTCAGACCTGTCAGCCCTCCTGGGGTTTTTTTGCAGGAGACTCCCATACTCCCTTTTTTTTTCTCCTGGAAAAAAATTGTTTCCTGAAAAATATTAGGGGAAAAATTTGTTTCATTTAAAGAAGAAAAATTTTTTAAACTTCCAGCGAGTAAGACTGGAAGTGAGCAGAAGTTAAATATGCATTAAAAAGTTGCTGCAAGGTTGAATCCTTATTTTTGATGATCTATTCTACAAAGTATAAGAGAAAGGGAGATTTGGATAAAATTGGAAATATTATTAAACTTCTTTCCAAGCTTCATATAGCCTGGAGTTTCCATGCCTGACTTGTGGAAGTGATTTATATATAACATTTTGCAAAACATGCAATTGAAGTTTCTGTGTTTCCAGTGGTGGGCATTGATAATTCTCCCTGAAGTAATTGAATCTCCCTGGAAATTTTTTCAAACTCACACTTGATGAATGACATTGGGGTTGGCAGGTCTGCATTTTCAGGTTAGTACATGTAATCCAAACATATGAAAAGTATTTCTAAGAACCATTTTAATTTAAGAATTGTAGTACTAGTATGGCACAGCTTGATGAAGTAAATTCTATGGCTGCAATCACAAAATTTATCACTTTAATGCTTATTGGTTTAAGCATTTATGCTGAGCACTGCAGTCTTAATTATCGTGTATGGTAAATCTATGCATTTCATTTTACCTCAATCGCTCCAGTGGCCTAGTCTTTAGAGCATCCACCTTGGATGTGGGAGGTCACGGGTTCAAACCCCAGCTGAGTCATACCACAAACTTATAAAAATGGTACTAACAGCTGCCTCACTTGGCGCTCAGCTTTTAGAGGTTAGTGTTAGGACTGGTCGGCCTGGTGTCGGGATAATGTGACAGTGGGGGACATCATGCTACATGTCTGCAGCATGATGCCCCAGTGCTAGATAGTGATATGACTACATTAAGAATCCAGATCACTCATTTTACTTCATGCCTAAGTGCATAGCAGAACTTCCAGTGGCCGTCTGACCAGTCAAATTACTCTGCACACCAGCTCCATGTTTGGGTTGATCAGCCTGTTAGACCCCAGTTGGTCACCTGTACAAATTTTACATTATGCTATATAAAATTTCAGATCGATATAACTTTAACATCTTGCCAATTTTTCATGAAATTCCAGCATCTACTTAACAGCTCGTTTTTAAAAATGATGATAGTTTTCAATGAGAACAGAATTGCAGTTTGAAAGAACATTTTGTTAATTAGTGGGTGGGGAATTCAACAGTCCAAAAGATCATGGACTTGTTGAGAAAATTGCAATTTGTGTGACAAATTTTGACTTGATGTTTTAAAAATATTTTGTGTGTTATCTTTTATTTACCTTTTATAGAATTTTAACATCTTTAACCTTTATATTATGTCATGTCAACATTTATTTGAAATTCCAAGGGCTTTTATACCATTCTTCATGTTTATATTTGTTTGAATTTTTCTTTTGGCTAGCAACTTGTATCCACTTCTGTGCTGAGGTGCCATCAAACGCTGCATACATAGTTTTATACATTCATTTCAAAAGCAGATAATTGTGACCTTAGTACACTTTAAATGTTAAAACATCGATTAAAACTACTACTGTGTAGAAAATTATTAATACTGTCACTGATGCAATGTTACATCTATGGCTATTTCTTTCTGTCTATGCTGATTATCCTTACATTATAGGGAGGTCGCCATGTTGACTATATAGCTGATCAGGTGGTACAAAAGCTAATAGATGTGGTGAAGAAAAAGAACAAAGGCGGTATTAGTATCAAGCCATTTCAGGTAAATTCCTTTATAAAATTAATTTGCTTTGAAAGTTGCCAGAATTTCCAAAACCAGTCAGGAAATGTAATTATTGAGAGTTTCAAGGATATCTCTATAGCAAATTCATTTTGGTTGATTTCCTTTCTAAATTTTAAATGACAAAAACATTCCTTTGTGATTGGGGATAAAATATTGGACTGTTTAACTGTCAGTAAATATTAACTGTATGGCAAATGCTTCTCAAAATGTGTTACATTTAGCAAGATTTGCTTCGTAACGTTTTTTCACTATATTTCAGTTTGTTTCTATATATTTCTGTTAAAATTTATGTATTGATCATATTTTATATAAAATCTTTAGATAAGGACTAAATGAAATAGGGAATGTAGACAGCATAAATTCATGTTGCCAAAGCAGTTCTTGCATCCATTTGTTTTGTAAATTCACTTGCTCAGGGTCCACATTCGGAGACAATTCAGGCAAAATAGTCTCCTGGTTTCTTGTCATTTATCCCTAAATAAACATGGAAAGCAGAGTCCAGCATGAACCCTGATGCTTCATTAGATAAACTCTCAAATTTACATTTTACTCAAGTTTGGAATGTATTTCCTTTTTAACACCTGATTTCTTTTGCAGGTCAAAAACCATCTGTGGGTGTTTGTGAACTGTTTGATTGAAAACCCGACTTTTGACTCGCAGACAAAGGAAAATATGACACTTCAGGCAAAGTCTTTCGGTTCCAAGTGCATGTTAGGAGAGAAATTCATTCAGCAGGTTAGCCCTCTTTCTTTATTTATGCCAATTTTTTGGCTGTATCCTTGACTGATTCACAGTCTTCCATTTTATGATTGATTATCCAGCAATTTTGTCTATTTTATTGTAGTCCGCATAGCTGTAGTTTTTTATAGATTGTCATGAAACTTTATAAATATTTTGGTCACCACCTGAAAATGTGCATATCACCAAATCACTTTTCTCCTGTACTTTTTGTAAGAGTTGGTGTCCTTTATGTCTTGTAGCCGTGTATGACAGTCTCATGAACACAACTAGTCCTGCAGTTCTTGATGGTTTGCAGTGAAACTTGATAAATGTAATGGACATCACCTGAAGATGTGAATATCGGCATATCACATTGCTTGAATAATTTTTGTTATTGTTTGTACTGTCTTGCAGCAGTATATGAGACAGTTTTGTGAATGCAACCAACTAGTCCTGCAGGGTTTTCTAATATAAATTTTGATGGTACTTTGTAATTATTATGGTCATCACCTTAAGGTACACACATTGACGAATTACTTTCTGCAATTTTATTTATCGCCTTTTTGGTCTATTGCTCAGTGGTTCCTATCCTGTGGGCTGTGGTTCCCCCATGAATCCTTAAGGTACAACTATTAGCATGTGGGTATCCACAAAACTTGTTGAAGTTAAGAAGGGATCCTCATAGTCGAAAAGGTTGGGAACCCTGGGGTTTTCTTTGTGCTGATTGCAGTGTATGACTGAATCTCATTTTTGTAGAAGCCCAACAGTTTATCTTACATTTTGTATGGATCAATGTAAAACTTGGGGTGTTTATAATGGCCGTCTCATTTGTGTTTTAAGTCAAACAGTTTCTCATGCATTCGGTATGGATCACTGTTAAACTTGGTGTATATAATATGGCCATCATCTAAAGATCCACATACTGACAACTCTTGGTGCTCCCTGTCATTTGCTTTTTCGAGTTATTGCCCTCTTTGCCCTGCAGTTGGATACAACATATTACATTATTATGTGAATGCTGCTGCTGCAGCTTTTAGTGGAGGTGAGGTTGGGGTATATTTGTTTTAATAAAAGTTCACCATTCATCTATTTTATGTTTTATTTCCTTTCAGTGTACAGTAAATTAACCCTTATTTTAAAATCTTTTAATTAAATAGTTGTGCCTGAAAACACTTCAGGCATTTAGATAATTTTAAGATCTTCACATTTTTTTTTCTTTGTCCCACTATGTCTGTAATGAATGTAGTTATTAGTGAATGTATGGTAATCATTTTCAGTATGAATATTATCTAAATTTATGTCATTTCATCATTGTCCATAATGGTCAGAGTTAGTATGAATGTACAGCATTCATTGTCCATAGGAATATTATCTTGCCACAGAATATAATTGATGTCATTTCAGCATTGTCCATAGTGGTCAGAGTTGGTAAAATGTATAGTGTTCATTTTCAGTATGAATGTTATCTTGCCACAAAAAAAATATTGGTGTCATTTCAGCATAGTCTATGATGGTCTGAGTAGATATGAATGTACAACATTCATTTTCAGTATGAATGTTATCTTGCCACAAAATATAATTCTTGTCATTTCAGCAGAGTCTGTAATGGTCAGAGTTGGCATAAATGTACAATATTCATATTCAGTATGTTATTTATTCACAACAAGTAATTAATACCATTTCATTATTATCTGTAATTTTTCAGAGTTTGTATGAATGTCAAGTATAAATGTACAGTATGGGTTTTGGGTTGGTTTTTTTTTTCAATTTCCAGGTAAACAAATGTGGGATAGTGGAGAGCATCCTAAGTTGGATGAAATTCAAGGCCCAGTCTCAGCTGAATAGAAAATTTGCTGGTGCAAAACACTCTAAACTGAAAGGCATACCCAAGTTGGATGATGCCAACGATGCAGGTACCAGGAGCTCTATTGACTGTACTCTCATTTTGACTGAGGGAGACTCAGCCAAAACACTGGCTGTGGCAGGACTCAGTGTTGTTGGACGAGATAAATTTGGTGTCTTTCCACTGAAGGGCAAGGTCCTGAATGTACGAGAAGCAACACATAAACAGGTAGGTATAGGGCATCATCACTATTTTTGTGCTTGTGGCAGACATTAATGTTTACTTTTTACAGTTCATATGCTGAATTCTGTCTTCCTCTTGCCTGTGAATGGATTACGCTTATGGTAAATTGATAAAAAATAAAACAGAAGAAAGCACATCGCCCTGATGTCATAGAGGTTAGAGCATCTGCCTTGGATGTGGGATGTCGCAGGTTCAAATCCTGGCCAAGTCATACCAAAGACTTAGCATTAAGAGGTTAGTGTTAGGACTGGTGGGCCTGGTGTCAGGATAATATGATTGGGTGGGACATAATGCTCCATGTCTGCGGCATGATACCCCAGTGCTGGACATCACTATAAACTGCCACATTGCAGACATCATAACAGTATGACTGAAAAATTGTTAAAGCTACGTTAAAAATCCAAATCGTACACAAAAATTAAAGCCTTTAAAAGCTGTTTGTCCATTTTTGTTTTGCCTATGAAATCCAGACTTGCCAAGTCTGTACAATTTGACCACAAGTATTACTTGCGACATTTTCTTAATTTGTTTTTTCAGATCATGGACAATGCTGAAATAAACAATATCATCAAGATTGTGGGATTGCAGTTCAAAGAAAAGTATGATGAACCTGATAAGCTTAAGGCATTGCGCTACGGCAAAATTATGATCATGACTGATCAGGATCAGGATGGATCACACATAAAGGGACTCCTTGTCAACTTCATTCATCATTTCTGGCCAAATCTCTTGAAATATAATTTCCTGGAAGAATTCATCACACCTATTGTCAAGGTACTGCTTAAATATAAATAAATTTAGCAAGAAAATTAAATGTGTACAAAATATGTTGTAAATTCATACAATATGCAAATAGCAAATGAGTAACTCAAATTATGTGTTACAGATAACACTTTATAAAATTGCACAAATTGAGTGGTAATGTTTTACATAAATAGAATGTAAGTTGCAGAGGCTGAAAGCCTTCAATCTTTGATTCAGTTTTCACCACCATTTTTTTCTTCAAAATGGGAATTAATTTAAATTCAGCTTTCAGACCAAACTTAAAGTCCTAATTGTAAAATGTGAAACTAATAATAACACTAATGCAGTGATATGCATCTTAAATTTGTCCATTCATGAATCAGGCGTTTGTATACATCCAGCTTTTAGATGCAAATAGTGAGAATCTTTGTGTTCTAAAATTGTTGTAGATTGGTACTGCTAAAATTGTTGTAAATTAGTACTGCTAAAACTGTTGTAAATTGGTACTGCTAAAATTGTTGTAAATTGGTACTGCTAAAATTGTTGTAAATCAGTACTGCTAAAACTGTTGTAAATTGGTACTGCTAAAATTGTTGTAAATTGGTCCTGCTAAAATTGTTGTAAATTGGTACTGCTAAAACTGTTGTAAATTGGTACTGCTAAAATTGTTGTAAATTGGTACTGCTAAAATTGTTGTAAATTGGTACTGCTAAAGCAGAATATGAAAATTAAAAAGTATAGAGCCCCCTCTATACAACTGCTTTTCATGGGAGCCATAATTTATGTGTATTATGCAGAGAGATGTTCTAATAAGACTGTTATAATAGTGCATAAGTACATACAAAACCTGGGTATTTAATAATGTGACATGACATGTGTGTATGTGTATATTTAAATAGAAAGACCTTCCTACCTACCCTAATTTTAAAAACATTGCAGTAGGAAACGGGGGGGGGCTTATTGACCAGGAAGTAAATTAGGTGAAGCAGATTAAGTAGCAATGTTATGAAGAGATTGTTATGAGAGACCATTGTACGCCAGCTTGAGACATATTTTCCATCTTCATAGGTTACAAAGGGCAAGGAAGAGAAGGCATTCTACAGTATACCTGAATTTGAGGAATGGAAGAAAGCCACAGAAACTTGGCATACATGGAAAGTCAAGTACTACAAAGGTGTTAATTCAAAACAAGTCAGAAATGTACATTTTACTTAGAATGTTGTTTCACTGTAGAAGATACCGCCTACGGACTTGGCAATGTACAGTAGTCCCAATATGCTCTGTGGACTTGGCAATGTAGAATAGGAACAATATGCTCTAAGGACTTGACAATGTAGAATAGGAACAATATGCTGTAAGGACTTGGCAATGTAGAATAGGAACAATATGCTCTGTGGACTTGTCACTGTAGAATAGGAACAATATGCTCTGGGCATGGCAATGTAGAATAGGAACAATATGCTCCATGGACTTGGCAGTGTATTATAGTCCCAATATGCTCTGTGGACTTGACAATGTAGGATAATCCCAATATGTTCCGTGGACTTGGCAATGTAGAATAATCCCAGTATGCTCTGTAGACTTGGCAGTGTAGGATAGTCCCAATATGCTCTATGAACTTGACAATGTTGAATAGTCCCAATATGCACTCTTACATGTTGTAAGAGGCAACCAATGGCGGTAGGAGCCATGGTGACTCTTTAGTTAGCTTGCCAGACTCTGTACTGAAAGGGTGTGGATTCCATCACTGGATCAGTCCTGATTACCTACCATGGTGTATCAGTCGGCATGGCACTTTGTTCCAATTACCTCAGCTTTAAACTTTGTTTTGGTGCTGTACAACACCAAACCACTGCACTGTATAAGATACATTTTGCTCTAGTTTCAGGTAACATATTTCAGTGGAGTTCATGTTCTCTTTGTTTAATCAAAGTAAGAGTGTTTATTTTTATTATTTACTGGATAATGCTTTTCTCTTGCAATGATTGCATGGCCATGTATTTGTAAGTCTCCCTTATACCATTTATGCTGACATTGGTGGTAAAGTTTTCACTTGGTAGTTAGGCATGTAACAGTGTTGAGCAGCTCAAAAGAAATGGAAAATTATGCTGGGCAAGTAACTTATTCTAAAGTTGCATGTAATGTGAGTCTTATTAAATTATTTTCCTGGTCTTGTATATGCATAATATAGCTTTCCACTGACTAAAACCTGCATTGACTGAATATGTATCATTCACTGTCATTTTGAAATGGGGGTATTCATTACTGGTTATTGACAAGTAAGATCAGGCTGAGAAGTAAAAATCCCAGATAATACGTTTTGTCTTAACTCATTAACTCTTGGCACCACATTTGTGCGTCAGGATATAGTACCCTGCTTCCAAGCTCTTTAGCGTCAAGATGATTTAAGATACACCAAAATGGGTGGTATTACAGAAAAGTAGACAGCTGTAGCTCTACAGGGATACCAAATAATCTGGACTTTCTACTTACATTACAAAATACAGAGGGAAAAACAGTTTTTGAGACCCAATTTTTTTTTATTTTATTTTTTTTTTTATTCACCAAAACGTGGCCTGTTGTCGGAATCAAATTTTTAGACTTTTTGGCCTCAGATCTAAGGCAAACTGGTCTGAACTACACACAGACAGGTGACCATTTGCAAAAAAAAGAGGATAATTTGGGGATTTCAAGTGTAAATGGCCAGGACACGAAAATGATAGGTCCATTATGTTTTGGGGTTTTTTTTTAATTTTAAAAAAATCCAACTTTTACCCTTCTGCACGTGTGTGAGTGGAATAGCCAATGAAAATTCTGTTTCTAACACTGCTGGGCATCAGGCTAAATGGAAATCTCTTGGATGCAGATTTATTTGGATGTATTCAGAAGCAGCCCCCAAAATGTGTTTCTTACTCGCATTTCAGTCGAAAATGACAAAAATCTCCTTGGGGTGGGGGTGTGGAGTGAATGAGTTAAATATCATGTTGGATGCTGTACTAAATGGACCCTGTGATCAGCACAGATTAGTCTTAAGCACAATAACTATCTAAATAAAGTGTCTTTGTAAAGAAATTGTGTATATTGATCACCTCTTGGTGTGGGGGAGTCTGTGAGACAGGGACATAGGGCACCTGTATTCTGCCCTTGGGTGGGGCAGTTCAGGAAGTATAGTGGAGACACATTTGTTTATTCTTTTTTTATCATTGGATGTCAAGGCTGGTCCATTTAAATGTACATGGTACCAGGGAAGGCAGTTCTTTGAAAATATATGCTAGGATATCTGATCACTGAAACTGTTTATATGAAAATTATACAAAATTCTGAATTGCATCTATGGGTGGCTGGTCCAAACTGAGCGTGCTTTCTCAGGGACCCAAGTAGATATTACTGGAACAGGCCACAGTAATTCATTACCAAATTTACTTCACATTTTTGAATATCTTCTTTCACTAACATAACTGCTTCTGAGAGGCATTGGGTCAGGAATTGTATATATGGCTACATTTTGGTCTCAATTATTTTTTCTTTTTTTTTAATTTATTTTTTCTCAGTAACCCCTTGCCCAATTCAGTTATTATTTGAAATATGACATCAGCACATGCTCCTCTTTTTGTACCACTCCCGCTGGTATGTTCTGCCCATGGGTGGGGCTCTCAGGGTATTTTCATCATTTATATTTCTGCAACGCCTTATCCAGTTCACTTCATATTTGGAATATAATATCGCTAACATGACCCCTTCTCTGCCTCAGGGCCCAGTGACAGGATGGGTCATTGATGTCCAGAATTGTATTAGGGATACGTTTTGGAGGGGTGGAGTGGAGTGTTTCATCATTTATATTTCTATGAAATCATCTGGGTGTTTTGCAGTTACCATGGATACACTCTTCAGAACTATTTAAGTTTAATGTAAATCATTTGGCCAATTCCTTGCAAAATTGTATTAAGTGAAGAATTCGGGTCTTTGCTTGCTATAACAGAGGACCTGTTTTATGCCCAAAACTGTCCGTTTCTCACAATTTAAGTGCAAAGACAAAAAAAGATTCCCAAACAGAACAAGAAATCGGATGGACTTTGCCTAGATATTTACTATCACACTCATAGCAAAGGATATAAAGAGTTAGAGTAACCTAGGCTGCTGCTTTTGTTGTGAAACACTTTTTATATTAACAGTGTAACAAATTTTACCAAACATCCCCAAGTTTTCAAAATTCCTGGACCAAGGGCCATTTTGAAAATGATAGTAAAATCCCTTTACATTTTTGCAAAATATTTTTGTATTTCTATTTTACAAAAATACACATTTGTTGCTTATCAAGAAAAAGGGAGAAAATAGTTCATTATCAAAAAATATGTAACATGCGAGAGCTGTAACATTTATCAAAAAGGTTAAGTGAAACACAACTTTGCTTGGACCTTGAAATTGCAATTATTGCATTCCAGAATGATCATTTGGATTTAATTTTTGTCTCTGAACTTTCAGGTTTGGGTACAAGCACAGCGAAGGAGGCTAAAGACTATTTTTCTGAGATGGAACGCCATCGGATTCCCTTCAAGTATGCAGGGCCAGAGGATGATGCTTCCATCAACCTTGCTTTCAGCAAGAAGAAGATTGAGGAGAGAAAGGAATGGCTGACCAACTGGATGGATGAAAGAAAGAGGAGGGAAGAAATGGGGCTTCCGGAGGTAATGCCAATCTTTCTGGCAGTGTCTCTCATCAGAAAGTTTGTGTTACTATAATAGTAACAAACCGCTTGGTCTTACTAAATTGGTACCTAGGGATAGATCATCAGCAATGCAATGTCACATTTTACATATAAAGGGAGGCAACTCATTTAACTGATTATACCTTCAAGAAGTTAAATCCCTTGGATATTCCACCAATGTGAACTTAAATCTTGTGGAAAATGCTTTGAAATGGAGATCACCACAGTGATTTCTCAATTAATGTTTAAGTTGTTAATATCAATTCAGACTAATATGAAGTCCATTATTTAGATCATTGTTTTGGTACATTTTATGAATACATGGTCCATGTGACCTTCAAAGCTTTGAGGGGTTTCCTTGACAAACTTCAAGTTTTCCCTGAAGCATATTGTATTTATTCTGAGTGAATAAAATATATCTTATTCTTATTTATATTCATATCTATCTATCTATCTATCTATATATATATATATATATATATATATATATATATATATATATATATATATATATATATATATATATATATAGATACTAGAGAAATAAACAAGTTAAATGTATTAAAATTGGATGGATCAAATGACACACACTGCAGGTAGTTGCAGATTTAGTACCTCTTTGCTGTTGTGTATGCAAATTACTTTTCTTTTGCTTTTGCACCTCAGGACACTCAAAAAAATGACATTTTGAGAGTTCAGTTTTCCTGAGAGAAAATTATCCTTGAACACTTTTAGAAATGCTTGAAAACTCTTTGAGAAACAGTGTTCTGTGGCTGCATGAATCATGGAATAGCAGTATCTCAGGCCCTATTCTACCCGATCTTACATAAATTGGTATCATTTGAACTCCACATGCTATCATCTTTTTCCATAAAATGTCGATAGGGCATGTCCAGGGTTGCATCTAAGACACATTTGTGCACTTTATTTCCAAGAAATGTAGAAATTACCTTTTTTGATCCTCAACAGTTATGCGATTTGTGGATTTGGTTGAAGAGCAGTGGTAGCCCAGGAATGCTAAATTTGTTTGAACTAACAGTACTCAAATTTACCAAGTCCAAGAAGCAAACCTGTATTTCTTTATGTTACAAATTATAGTGATACTTTTTCTCAAAATGAACTTGGTTATAGACGGTTCCTCTCTCTCTCTCTCTCTCTCTCTCTCGCACACACACTCATGCACAACAACTTTTGATGCAAATTACCAACAACCCCCAAAAAATTTATGATCCACTTTATATACGACTACTGAAATTTAGATTTTTTTAACATTTCAGCTGTACTTGTATGATACACAGACAAGGCAAATCACCTACAACGACTTCATCAACCGTGAGTTGATTTTGTTTAGCAACATGGACAATGTCCGATCCATCCCATCACTTGTTGACGGTTTTAAACCTGGTCAGAGGAAGGTTATTTTCACATGCTTCAAGAGGAACCTGGTCAAGGAGATAAAAGTTGCTCAGCTGGCAGGGTCTGTATCTGAGCAGTCAGCTTATCATCATGGTGAGGTAATTTTGCAAAGTTGGATGCCCTACCACAACTGGAAGGGTGTATAGTCTTGCCCTTCATTGTGCATTAGGTCGCTATCCAATCTCTCTTTCTCTCTCTCTCTCTCTCTCTCTATATATATATATATATATGTGTGTGTGTGTATATATACATATATATCAGACCTGTTTACCCATACATTTTCTTGTCAGTATTTTAAGCAATGTCTGTCAGTATTTTTAGACAGCAGTCAGTATTTTCAGCACACAAATAGTAGACACTATCAATACACTATAATTATCATTATGTAGTATTACATGACATACTGACTATACAATATTGTGTGAATAACTCCTAGTTTGCAAAGACGCTGGTATTCAGGTAATTCTGTGTTTCAAGGCAAAAATCTGCAGAAATTGAACACCACTGACTTAAACATCCTGTTTATATTATAGTGATAAAAACCACAAAAGAATACTGCCACATACCCAAATTTATTTCGTTGTTTACCTCCGTTACTTTCTCTAGAAAATCTGTTTTCTCAGCTTCACACATATCCATAACATTTTAAATAAAGCCAGTTCTCTACATTTTACATGGTTAAGGAAGACTTGATATAAAACATTATGATAGACATTGTTACCACCCATCCACTCAGAAAATAATAAGTTTATCTAGATAAGTGAAGGCAATCTTATTTATTTGATAAAATCTAGTATCAGCATTGTCGACATTTACTAGAATGGATATTAGGTTCATATATTATTTTGTACAAAGTCTGTCAACAGTATCAAACTGATCCACTTGGAACTGATGTTTTAATGAAGGCTTAGTCTATGGGTTTTTAATGGCGATATAATAGGCACTCTTCATCCTATCCAGCTGGTCATCTGTCCACTCTTTGGTAAAATTCTTTGGTTTTGACTTCAGGACCAATAGAGCCTCAATGGGCTGATTGGCTAGTGTGGATCTCAGATCTGTAACGTTTTTCCTAACACATCTGAAAAGGCGTTCATAAGCAGCACTGCTATGAGGCACAGTGAGTAAGCTCAGCATGACATTACGCAAAGACTGGAGATCAGGTTCCTTGGTAGAAACAGCAATCCAAAATTCATCTATTCTGTCTTTCAAACACATTGAGATGTCCATTGATTGGTACCAGCAAAACTGCTCTGTGATGGTATCAGCAATTGCGCCTGGTGGTAACAAGCATGGAAACCTTTTCAGAAAGTATTGCAAGTTTAAAGATTTAGCTGTTACTTGATTCTTTGGATCCACAACACAAATGTGTTGAAGCAGGGGGTCTTGCAGTGTCAGCTTCTCCATAAGATAGGTGCAGATGGCTTCAAAGTAAGCCCTCACTGAGGAATAAAAGTCTGTTATTCTGCTCTTTCGCAGATGATTTTCTTCTGCTTTGCCCACAAAATCTCTTGCTTCTCCTCCAATTAAGAGGTCTTCATCATCCTTTTGTTTCTCTCGATCTCTGAAACCGAACTCCTCCACAGTACGATTCAAAATAGCATCTGGCATAACAGAACGACTGTATAAATCATTTAAGAGACTACACAGCAATGGCCGCACTTCATGGATCATGGGTTCATCTGCCTGTAACTTCAAAAGGACTTTTTCAAATGCCTTGATGGTATAGCTGAGGAATACACAATACAGCCTGTTTGTCGGAGAACGAAGGAACTGGAAAATGACACAATTTTTTGTGCAGAGTAGCCCTTCTCTTCAGAATTTCCTGGGGGTTTTTTCTTCTGTTCTTCATGGAAGAAATGCTTTAATGGATCCCAGTTTTCAAGCAGTCTTGCAAGGCATATGAAAAACAAGAAAGCAACATATTAGAGAAAATGCATAAATCAATTTATTTATACATTTATTCTGACCAGAAATTGACATTAAAGCCATTGTCTGTATATTAGATTAATTATTTAAACAATGTACATGTAGATGAAACATGGAAATGATTATTACAGTGTAAATGAATTGCTGGCCTATAACTAATGAAATTACAAATAATTTTATCAGAAAGTCAACAAATGTGAACCTTTTATTACATTCAAAAACTCAATGGCAGTTTGCTAACATATAATGTGAATAGTAATCCATCAGTGTCATACCTTCCAATGCTCAGCCATCTGGTTCTTCCATGCTTGAGCATCTTTTTTTGTTCAACATCATATAGTCCCTGAAGATCTTTCAGATTTGACTGGCAGACTGTACTTTTTTGAAGAAGTAAAATATGTCTACCAAGACCTCATCAACTGGTGGCAGGCACTCTGCACCTCTTTTTGCTGCTAGGTGAAAGGTGCAGGCAGACAAAAAGACTTCACACTGTTCCTTCTCCACAAAGGATGTAACTCCTTTCTTCTTCCCAGTCATTACACTGGCACTGTCAGATCCAAATGATATGCAATTCTTCCACGGAATCCCACAGATGAAAAGCTCTTTGTGCACAAGATCAAAGATCTTTTCACCTGAAAAAGACATACACATAAACAATCAGAATACAGATGGTGGAAGAGATAACAGAGAAAATAAAATTTAAAGGCATTTGACTCTTTATAGTCTCCTATTCAATACCGAGAAGAATGATGATGAAATTGCTTTAAACAGAAATAATGAAATATAGGGAATCAATACCATATCAAGGAAACCAGATACTAATGTGGTAAAATGAAACACATAAAGCCTATATCTTGTAACAAAATTTTCAATCCAATCTTAAGTTTTATTGATAATGATTTAAAGAAACTGACCTGATAACCTATCATTAACAATAGTCCATGTCTGAGCAGGTGCCCTTTGAAAGGCATCACCATCCCCACCCTCAAAAGTAGTTTTAAAAACATGTAACTACAGATTTTCTCACCAGTAGCAGAACCTTCACATACTGGTGGCGCCAATAGCTCTGAGCTGACATGTCCTAATTCTGACTGCTTGGTTTGAACCACAAGAGGAAACTGTTTCTTGTTTCTTGTCACCTTCATTGCTTCCACCAGTGGCAATGCTGAATGGGAACTTTATCATGTGTGCAGTTAAGTCACTCATCTGAATGGTTGACATTTCCCATAGCTGCCAACTGTCCCATTTTTTCCGTATTTTGGACCTGAATACGGGTGTACGTTCTTTGGCAAAAAATACGTTTTTTAATTTTAAAAAAAATAATAAAAAATTTCTTTGCAATTTTCAGTTTAGAATGGGCACCCGGTTCCATTCTTATAGAAATGTATCGCATGTATATAGGAATACAGTTCTACAATATGATTGGTTCCTTCGAAATCGAGGCTACCATGCCTGTCTATCAGCCATATTGGATTTCGCAAACAGTTACCGCTACCAATGTGTCTCATCTTCATAATATTCAGCTTCTAATCATGTTGAATAGGAAAGCAGAATATTCAGAATTTTCACCAGAAAAGACAAGAAAACAGAACTGAAAGGACAATTCTGCCGTCTTGTTTAGATTTGTGAAATTATCTAGTAAAGGAGAAGACTTTACGTCTTGGAAATTGTGTAATGTGATTTCGCTATTGTGCATGGAGGCGCACATGAAATACAAGAGCACGAAAAGCTAATAAACATCAGCTTGCTGCTTCATCATAGACAACTCAGCCTGAACTTGGATGTATATAAATACCAGAGAGAACCTTGATGTAATTCGATCGAAATTCGGTTTATTAAATTTCTTTTAGAAACGAACCTTCCTCTTTCAGTTACTAGTGTTGCTGGCGATTTATTTTGCATGCGTTTTCCAGACAGTAAAATCGCAAAGGATTACTCGTATGCTAGAATGAAAACAGTTCAGTAAGAAAATCACACAGAATTGAGATTA